>VMBQ01001610.1:0-76919 GCA_007657795.1 Dreissena rostriformis
TTCCAGTAACTTGGTTCCGGTTTTATTAACTTTAGTGCATTGGGCTTTGCGTGCAATGGGGATATGCATTTGGCCCAGTAAGTCTAAATTGTTACATACTAAAATCATATTACATGTTAACAGTATCATATAGTTTAACAGAATAGTTACTTGACCGATTTACCACATGGTCAATACCAATTGCACGTGGCAATTACAATTGTATAATATAATAATTAAAATCCGTACGCGTCGTAATATAATGTAAATACTGAATCAAACACCGACCACATAATACTTTAAATACATACATAGCTGCATATGTGATCTTTGATACAGCCCGAATCCAAGTTCCGTATGGTTCCGAATAATCATCTTAATGCAGTTATTTAAACATGTTTGATTTTTAATTTTGAGCATGAATTTGGATTGACCTTTTTAGCACATGACCACTGTTGATGGTCATGCTTTTGTTCAAAATACTTGATACAATCATGTGCGGAATTCAAATGTCAATTAATATACTGAATGTTTTATAATAACATTAAATCTTTTGAATTCCAAGAATACCTCAGCCTTGTAAACATTTAACAAAATCGCGTTTGTATAACAAAATTTCGTGTGTCATCACATAGTTTACATATTGAATCAGGTTGCTAAAGTAAACCAGTAGTTACACCAGTTGAAAATAGAACATGTTTCTTCTGTGATAAACTTGAAGATAAATACCATTGTATTATGGAATGCGATTTATATAATGATTGACGAGATAAATATATACCAAAGTTTTTCGCACAAGACCAGGTATGCATAAGTTCATACAATTACTTCAAACAACAAACAGAAAAGTACATAAAAACTTTGGCACTTATATATTCTATTTTTGTGAGTTGAGAAAACAGTACTTATATCAATAACATGCTCAATCACATACTACGGATACACTTTTAACACAGGTTTATCTGTTTTTATAAGTTTGTTGTAAAATATGTCCACTTTCTACTTATAATTTTATATCTATCTTTTGTCATCCTGTTCTTATATATTGAAACGTCTTTGGCACTTTCTCCACCTACATGTTTCGTATCATATACTTTGTATGCGCTGTTGTGTAGTTTTCGTTTGTAAATATGTTGTCCTCATGGCTCGTTTGACCATTTGGAACTTGTGAAAACAAACTATCAAACTATTAATAACATGTTTAATAAGTTTGATGTAAAAGATCTCCACTTTTTTACTTATAAGTTTATATCTACCTTTTTTCATCCTGCTCTCATATATTGTAACATTTTGGTTTTGTTTTCTCTTTTTGCACTATCTCCACATATATGTTTATTATCATTTACTTTGTGTGCGCTGTCTTTCCATGTGTTGCTGGTAAATATGTTGTCCTCATGGGTCTTTTGACCTTTTGGAATTTGTGAAATAAACTATCAAACTATCAACTTATTTGCACAACGGGGATATAACGAAACACCAAACCTTATTTGATTAATTCTTCATATGTCTCCGTATATTGTTGTCCTGTCCGTCTTGACTGTTGTTATTAATTGAATACACTTAGGATAGTCTTCTCTGCATGGTAATTTACCAGTCCACAATGAATGCATTTATATATCTCACATTCCCGGAAACTTGCAAATTATTGATGATCGGCTGCTAATGAATACGATGCCAAGTATGGTTTCAGAATCACTACACAAATATTTTAAAAGGGGAAAAACATATTAAGGGGACACCCTACCGGATTTGATATGTTTTAAAACCTTCAAAATAGTGTTTTCTGATCAATTAAAAGTGATAAATCTTTTAAACACTGTATTCTCTATATACAATGATATAGTACATCAGATCACACTGCACATCGAGTTGATCACATATTTTCCCGAAAGAATATTCATAATTGGTGCTCGGTTGCAAGTGTGTCTTACTTTGCTCATTCTGTCAAAGACGCGTTTATGTATCAATACATAACAATTTAGCAAACATATACGCTGATGGAGGGCCTAATGATCTGAATGCAAACAATATATGATGTTATGTCTTTAAGCTCGTAAAAAAAGACGAAATGTTGTTGACGCCTTTTGGTTACATTCCATTATTCCTCAGAAAGGTACGATAATGGTGATCTGGTAGTACATAACCATTCAGTATTTAAATAGTTATTACATTACAAATGTATTTTTTTCATTGCTGTTTATTTTGAATTGTGATGCTGATGTATGAATTTACATTTTATGCACGCTTAAATATTAAATTAATTAGTCTGGATCAAGTGTGGGGTTTGGAGCTCTTTAAAACCCACAATACTATTGCATTGACCGTTCCAAGGCGGTGGCCCCAGTTTTATTCATGTTTATGTGTAAGTAATTTACATGTGTGCCTCGTCAAGTGCATTGGTTTTGTGTCTCACTGTTTGGCAATTGGTTTCTTGTCATAAATAGAGGCCCGAATTGTATAACGAGAGTTTTCTCTCCTGCTGGTGCAGCTGAAAATTCACTATTTGTGTAATTAATTCAAAGCTGTCTATATTAATTAATTCGTTGTTTAACAAATTGATGATTGTATTCATTTATTCATTTTAATGAGTTTTTATATATTTATTAATTATACACATTATAAAATAATTAATTAATATACGTATTAATTAACATTTATTATCTATTTATTTATGAATATATTAATTGTAATGCTTTTATTTATTTATTTATTTGTTTATTTATTATTGAACTATTTAAAAACATTAATATTTATCTATTTATTTATGTATATATTCACTCATTAATACATTGATTCATGTATTCATTCATTTATTAATTAATACCTTCATTCGTTCGTCTGTTCTTAATTTTGTTTATTAATTTATATATTTATTTATTCGTTTTTATTCCTTCCTTCCTTCCTTCCTTCCTTCCTTCCTTCCTTCCTTCCTTCCTTCCTTCCTTCCTTCCTTCCTTCCTTCCTTCCTTCCTTCCTTCCTTCCTTCCTTCCTTCCTTCCTTCCTTCCTTCCTTCCTTCCTTCCTTCCTTCCTTCCTTCCTTCCTTCCTTCCTTCCTTCCTTCCTTCCTTCCTTCCTTCCTTCCTTCCTTCCTTCCTTCCTTCCTTCCTTCCTTCCTTCCTTCCTTCCTTCCTTCCTTCCTTCCTTCCTTCCTTCCTTCCTTCCTTCCTTCCTTCCTTCCTTCCTTCCTTCCTTCCTTCCTTCCTTCCTTCCTTCCTTCCTTCCTTCCTTCCTTCCTTCCTTCCTTCCTTCCTTCCTTCCTTCCTTCCTTCCTTCCTTCCTTCCTTCCTTCCTTCCTTCCTTCCTTCCTTCCTTCCTTCCTTCCTTCCTTCCTTCCTTCCTTCCTTCCTTCCTTNATTCATTTATTAATTCATTTTTTATTTATTTATTCATATGTTGATTTTTTTATTTGATGTCAAATATTGACATGAACAAATCTTTGAAGGAGTTGATTGAAATTAAAACGTATACTTACTAAACAATATTATGAATATTTAAATATTAACCATAAATATACATTATTTGAAATATTAATTAGAAGATGATGTCAACTTTACACTTTCATAAGTATATTTGTAATGGTCAATTTGGCCAAAAAATACAACCACTGGTCAATTACCTAGCATGGCATTACTATATATTCAATAATGTCAAAACGGACAAAACGTAAAAAGAAATCATTGCATAAGTGTCATTTAAAAAACGTGTTTGTATATAAATTCTATAATTGATTCGTAAACGACCAGCTATCTGATGTTTGTTTGAAAAGCAACCCATCTTGAAAAACTCAGCGGAGGAAATTGCGTTTATCTCTTCCAGAGCAATGCACACCAATGAATTTGTGCAAATTAATACAATTTTTTATCATATTGTATACATTAGGCAATTATGATAATTGGAGAGTTCAACACTTGTTATATGAATTGTTTAATAGACTTCCAAACGTATTGACTGACTGTGTTATTGCAGTGAACAACTCAAGTTTGAGAGAGGTAAAAAGGCTGTGAATACAGAACACAGCCAAACATGTAATGCATATTGACAACCATAGGAAACATGTAATTTGAAAGCAAGAACAGATTGAAATACGTGAACTTTATGTTCACTTGAAAGCATGCTATGTACGTTTTGTTATATATTATTTGATGTTATATGTAAAAAATAGTAAGAAAAGTCAGGATCAATGCGTCTCTTTAATGCAACTTCGAAAAAAAATGTAAAATGCCAGATGCTTGGAAAATTGCAAATGTGTGTTCAGTGTTTAAAAAGGGCGACCCGTCATTAGCGTCTAACTACCGACAAATCTCTCCTAAACACTCTTGAAAAGGTTTCCGAAAGGATCCTTTCTAAACATGTTTTTTGTTAACTTTCTTCGAATTAATTCGTTTTTCACACAATATCATTCTGGCTTTATCCGAGGGGATTTAGCCGTGAATCAACTTACTTATATGTCTTACACATTTTGTAAAGCCCTGGGCAACGTACTCGAGGCGAGGGTCTTTTTCTTTGGCATAAGTAAGGCCTTTGATTAAATCTGCCATAATTAACTACAATATAATCTCAACTCTACTGGTGTCAGAGGCAACTTTTTTAATTTGATAAAAAGCTACATATCAAATACCTATCAAATATAAAACAGAAACTTCCAGACGCCGAATCGCATTTTGCCAATATATCGGCCGGAGTCCCCCAATGTTCTATTTTCGGTCTCTTGATGTTCCTAATTTACAAAAAAATGACATTGTTTCAAATATATGTGTGCGTGTTAACCTCTTCGCAGACGATTAAAGCCTGTTCATTATTGTAAATTCTCCTGTTGAAACAGGGCCTCTTATGCAGGCTGATATATTTTACCAAACTTGTCTCGATTACTGCAGTGTGATTGGATGGAAAACATTTGATATTTGGCGCCGAAAACATAAACTTGTTCTCATGTTTAAAATCACAACAAATCTTGCGCCGGCTTACGTAAAATGTATTGTACCGGACACCTCGGAGCTTATAACCCCTACCCATTACACAATTGAGAAATAAATCATACTCTCATTCATTTGTACCATCAACCATTACGGTATGAAACAAACTTCCTATATATACTAGAAATGCTGTTTCTCTTACGTCTTTTAAGCATCATATTATTATAACTTTTACGAAAGCGAATGTATTATATTACTATGGTGAAAGGGGCCAACAAATGCTTCACTCAAGACTCAGAACTAAGTGTAATTCACTTTCCCAACATTCATTTAAGTGACATATTGCACATTCACTCTTGTGCACTGGTGATGCAATCGAGTTTCTCATTATTTCTTAAAATTTCAACGATTTACAAACCAAAAAGAAATTATTTTCAGCACAATTTGCTCCTTATACCTCTCCAACTGTACACACTTTATTATTTGGTGATGAACGTCTTGACTTGGAGAAAACCAGGCGTATCTTCGATACCGTTCATTTTTACATTAAATGTAGTAAATGTTTTGGAACCTAGTTGTCTGTCAATGTCTATTTCATCAACTTTGATGAGCCTATCCAATCTGTTTAGATAACGTATATTAACGCAAATTGTTAAACTATTTTTGATATATTGTACTGTCAAAATACATGCCTGCTTCCTAAAGAAACGTTACACACTTGCTTGCAATTACTGCGTATGGAGAAGAACCATTTACGATCGTTTTAATCTTTTTTTAACAACGTGACTCGGTATATGCTATTCAACTGTATAACATGTTTGTTCGTGAAATAAATATGTTTAAACTAATGTGTCTAGAAACAGAAAATGTACTGTTTGTAGTCAAGCGAAATTCGAACAATTTATTCTTAAAACGTATAACATCTTTAGAACGGGATAGTTTTTGTTTCTTTTTATATTTATGTGTGGCATGTCATCAACGCATTATACAGTTTACATTTCTATCGAGAATTAACATCACTACAATGTATTTGATAAAATAATTCAAATAATCAACAGCTCACCATACTTAGCATATTATGGCTATTAAAAGCTTTCTCGACAGTGAATAACGACATATGAACGCAACTAGTTTGTACTAAACAAAAACCATGTATTCAATGATTCATCCATGTACTCTTTTGTATTGGCAAGTATCATTGTTAATCCATTCAACTTAACTTTAATGAACTCCGATTTCGATATTTAATGATTTGAACACTCACTGTGTTATGCCTTTCATTTACTAAAATTCAGGATGGGATAATCTGTATATTAATTTATGGTTCCGACATAACATACTTGTTACATGACCATGTGACCTTCTTTGAAGATGAACTCTTGAAATATATTAATAATTACAATTATATCTAATGGATATGTTAGTAAATGTGTATGCCTTTTTATTAATTTCATTTAAAGGTGTATAAATGTAGAACGTTACCTGTGATTTTTTTTACATGAACGTTACCTTCCGAAAATTGACAAATATTGAGGTTACTACCATCAGTAAGTATTGATAACTCCATTTCGGCTAACGATGCTTAATGCAGCACTTAAAAACACATGACGGCTTGCATTACGGCATAAATAAATTACGTTGACGAATGGTAGTTATCTGAATAAAATTTAGGAATACATGCTGATATGTATTGCATACCAGATATAATTCCAATCATGTTTGATACCAAACAAGTTTGAACAATATCGATGAATAAATTTCTTGATGCACGAATGCAGTAGGTCGATGGTAAGGTCTAATTCTCAGTATATTGTTTAAGACACATTAGTCAATGGAACGAGTGACGGATGTAAACTATAATCCATTCAAAGAAATGTGTATTACATTATTAAATGTACACCTATAGTGCATATTTGAAACATTACTGCGCAAGGAACCTTTTAAGAAAAATTACAACTCAATATATATGTACTCCATTCACATAGATCCATGAGTATTAGACTCGATAATGTTACCATAGAATTGTTCGACCTTTCTATGGTTGTTGAGCTAATTTACATTAATCAAATTTTGGAGGTTTAAAATTATAATCTGTTACAGTAGAAAATAACCGTAATCGAATGTTTCAAACATGTGGCATTAATAAAATACACATACAATGCAATTTGTTTTCTATAAATAACCAACACAGTGTTTTGCACAGTTAAATCAAATTACGTCTATATGATAATACCATAATTTATTAAAAGACATTATTCACAAATTCTTCCAGAACAGCTACTGCATTTTTTTTTCGAGTTAAATCTTTCCGACATAAATTTCAAAATGCACTCGAATCGATCGTAGTGTAGGTCTTATATCTATAATTAAGGTTCGCCCTTGTCTTATAAGTTACATCCCCAATGAGTTAGCTATCTCAAAAAAAAAAAACACCAAGTCCTGGTTTTATCCAGGAATCTGACTCGTGAGTATCTCAATAAATCATAATATGAACACCCTCTTGGAATTATATCATTATTCGATGAACGTTTCGATAGGATCTCCTGCTACACACTGTTGAATGTACAAATCAGACATCACCTCGCCAGAATCCTGATTAATATAAGAATTATATTTTGTCTGAGAAAATTATTTGAATATAACTTCCAACAATACTATTTAGGTCAGTTTGGAATGTGCACTTACTTTATATTTTAACAAATTGTGATATAGCTATAAACATGAGGATGCTTCGATATGTAAATACATTTATTTTAATGTAACATTCGATGCACAAACAAATGATATAGCTATAACCATAAGGACGCATCGATATGTAAATACAAGTTTTCAAATATCACATTCTGTACAAGAAACCAATTCGATGATTTGGCTGTTATTTAATCATGTAATTAACGACCAACAAAAGGTTAAAGATTTTATTTGTGTCTGTCATCCTGTTTGAAAAAGTGTCACTTTGCATAATTAAAGACATCAGGTTCTAATACGCCGATGCAGCTGAATCTTCACCTTGTTAATACTTAATTTAAGGTATAAGACGTCTTAAAATATACGAATACACTAATTAATGAATATTACAGAGAGCTACAATGATGGGTAGGAAAGTGTGCCCTCAGTTAGTATGAAGTTTTTAAACTACAAACAGTGACTGTTTGCAATTGTGGAGCTCCTTTTTAAATTGCCTTCTTTCACATACTAAAGATGAACGTTTGCATTGGTACCATACGCCCGCATTAAATGATGTAGGTAAATGTGATTACTTTCTGATTATATTACCGGATATAACATATAGTGTATAGTCGTACAGAATATACACATACATTCATACATATTATGTTTGATGTATCTGTGGAAATGATGTGATTTTTATCAACAGCAAACACATTTATCCAAAAAAAATAATCCAAATATTGAGGATTTGTATCTTATATAACATTTGAACAAAACTCTGTATAAAATTAAGTGTTTTGTTAATTTTCAAAAAAAGCTTAACTGACGGCCTCAATGTGAGATCAAATTGCGCCAACGTATTAAATTTGTTGTTTAAGCAAGGGTTTTTTGATTAACAACGTAAAGTGTATGCAATTATATTTTCCGTTTACACGCGTGACAAGTTTAAGAACAAATAGACTAACATTACAAATGAAAATCACGTCGATAATATAAACCAATGGTAGTGTTGTAGTCTTTGTTATAGTCTATGTAATGATATTCTGCATGGTTTCTAGACAATATCGTAAGGTAGTGATTAGGAAATAATAATAAGCGAAGGTGTGTTTATTTACACTGACATATATGTAATTAAACAATTTTGCAAGTAATCAAACTCGACGGTTCGAATGTAAATGATAATTTATAACCCAGTCGTGAACCAATGAAGTCATGTGATCAAATTGTATTTAACAACCATTCATTGTTAAATAAACATCAACACTAACTTAGGACATTATACAGGCAGTTATATTCGCTACATAATATTTTAACTCATGTATCTAATTGAGATTGCAATCCTAATTTGGTAAGCGTGATTCGATAACAACGTTATTGGAACAGAATTAACATATATTGGTTTGTGTGTGCCCTGAAAGTATGATTGTGGATAATACATAACGTGTACCTGAGAAAACATGGACACATAATCAGCATTAACAACAATAAGATAAGCTTTGAGAACGAATATAATGTAAGCATTTTTGAATAAGAATGCTATGCATATTCCCTCTAATTTTAGTTAGCACTTTACGCAATACGTATAATTAGTAAATGGTTAGTGTTATGAAAAGATACGTATATGTATAAGAATGTGTATACACGATATGCGAATCAAACATGTGTCGTCATCTTGTCGTGGCTATAAAAGAATGTGTGATTATTTTCTTATTGTTAAAGATAGAAGTAGGAAGATATTATAACATAGAAAGAGATAATAGATTGTGCAAATTATGTAATCAAAATGCTGTAGAATCAGAATATCATTTCATTTTATGTTGCTCAAAGTATATATGTATAAGATCAAAATATATTGGAAATTGTTCATGGCCTACTGTTCAAAAATTCATTTTATTAATGTCAACAAAAAGTAAAAAATGTATGTATAATCTTGCAAAATATAATAAAAAATCTCTCTGTTTAAGACAAAATGCTCTTGAAAACCTAACTATTCTGTGATCGTTATGTAATATTCTGTTGTGTTCTTTGTTATATGTATATGAAATTAGTTTAAATAGAAATTGTATTTGTATATATGTATATGATTGTCTTTGCCATAAGCTTTATGTATTTGTAAATGGCCAAAGGCAAATATTTTGCCGATTGCTAATAAACTGAAACTGAAACTGTTAAATGTTTAGAAATTGTTTAAAGTTACTTTCTAATGATGCACAAACTTAAACAAATCCATGAACCACTCCAACTATCTTTTAACGAAATGCAAACTTGACAATTAAATGATATATTAAAAGTTATATATTACATTGTGCATTTTGTTATAAATACTATTGTTAAATTGTGCAAGTAAATTAAATATTTTTTAATGTAAGGCAAATTATTCATAGAGTTTCGAGAATGATTGTTGCTTCAAATAATGCCACTATGCGTTAACGGTGTACGCATGTTTACAGGACTATGTCGATGTTAAGAGCTCAATTGTGTCAGCTGAATTAAGATTTAACTTGTTTAAGCCGATACATATGGCCGTAGTTAATTCAGGCAGTGACAGGAAATATTGGTAATTACCTCAAGCCGTGGCATTTATCATTCATTACTGAATGTCAAATTAGGTGGCACATTATTACTTATTCGATGTTTCAAATGGAAACTTGAGAACCTTTATGGCATTCTTCTCAATAACGATCGCAGGTCGTTGTTTGTTTATTTCAAGACAAGAACATGATACGGTAATAAAAAATGGTAATTGATTGCTTTCAAGTCTAATCAGTTCGGGGTCAGCAGAATGTAAATAATAATTGGATGACATTTGTCCTTTGTGCAACTAGTGCGCTGATGCACGTGCTTGTTGCAAAAACACATTTTTTAATGTTAATGTTATATATTTATTTACCAGTTGTATGCATTTGCTAGCAACATACGTTGTGTTAGATAAGAACCATGTTTTATTTACCTGTCCTATTATTGATTGTGTTTGCGTACCTTGTCTTCGTGTGAAAATTTCGTCAGCCGACTGTTATTATAGACTTATGCCAACTGAAGGCATACATACAATTATATTATAATAAAATAATGATAAAACATGACTGTTCTGAAATAAATACAACAGTTAAACGAACCATAAAGACAAAAACATAATATTGGCATTACCAAACAAACGTATGTTTATAACATTAGAACCATTTCTCAACATATACGATCCTCATGTAATTCAAACCTGGTATCGGCTTTTGTATAAAGTATAGTATTATTGCATATCATATATTGAATTTTGATGGCTTACATCAATACATCGTTTTTATTTCCAATATATTCTCATATTCTTCTAAGTCATATATATGTTTTATTGGCAAATGACAATTATATTTGATTTAAGATACATTTTTTTTTCAGTTGTTTTTAATTCTTTAATTGAACACATTGTTATGCACTGCAATGAAAATTTAACCAAATGTTACATTAATGTGTCATCCAAATCCCCCGCTTGTCATTGTCAGCAACTGGCATTGACAATTTTGAATGTGCGTACAATATTAAAACCATTTTCAACAGCAAACATATCATTTTGTTGCAACGAGGCCCCAATGATTACACTTTTTCCAGCTTACTTAACAAATGTTAATACGTTACTTTTAGGACATCAGGAAATGCACAAAAGGTATTATGATAAACCTACTTTAGCATAATTTTACTCATTCATTGTACTACAACATAAAGAAGAAACAATATGTTGCTTTGGGGGAAATTCTTGACTATTTATTGCACTCGTTGTCATAGGAATGTATATTCTCGCCCTACACACGAGTGTTTTTCCAATTTCGCTCGTCAAATAAGATTCGATCATACCCCATATACTACACAGTATTATTATGTACTAAGTTTCAAAAAGGAATTACATTTATCGAAAGTATATTTGATTTATAATTGTCATGATACGCTGTACTACGTTGAAATATGACATTGTATTAAACTGCTTACATCTTACATCGTATGCTTATCATTTAAATATCGCTTTAACAATAACAAGTCACAAACTGCGAATTGATACATGCGAACACTTAATAAAGAAATATTATCGTTCAGAAATTTGGTCAGTTTATTATGATTGTTTGTAACATTTTAATCTTATTCAAAAATGCATCGTATGTACGTTATTAAAATGATTTAAAGAGTGTGCTACAGTGGATATTGTTTTTTGTATTATATTAACATTGATCCGAAAATCTGCAAATGTTAACCAATTTTAATGTTATTATAATATGTGTATTTGAAAGCCGCAACCACAATTGGAATATATAAGTCATATGTTCATCGGCATGTTAACACTATACAATATACGCAAATCAACACCTTTTGTACGCGTGTAGTGCCTTTCTACTGCCGTTATATTACATTCGGACACGATTCACTTGTTCATTTTGCCGGGAAAAAACGTCAACATAATGCTGTTCAAATAAAACAAAACTAGAGAAAAAAAGTTTCGTCCTTAGTGCAATTTAATACCAATTATAAATTTGCCAGTTGAGTATCCGGTGGTACTCTTTTGTAAATTAAAATGTGAATCCGTACTAATTGATCCGCACACATATTAGGCTTGAGGATCACTAAGACCAAACCAAACAATGACAAAAAGTAGTTATCGGATTTTGTAATATGATTTCTGTATAAAATTACAAATGAACCGCGGTCCACTTGTATAGCGAGTTACAATATTACACCCGTAAATAGTAATAATTCTTAAACATACTAACCATAGTTTTAAGGTAGTTATTATCATCTGTGAACTGCAATTAGAGAGTAATCATTGTTACTACCGTATTCGTATGGTCAAGAGTTAATCTATTTAAAAGAAGCTTCACGAATTAATCTACTAGATTGTGATGCGTATTTAGGAGCGTGAAAGAACTAAGAACGTACACTCGCCTTTAAATCATGCGACCTATGATATTGCACAACCGTCTACTTTTCATTTCACACCTGTTTGGTATATATACAGCGCAAAACCAAAAATCCTGAATTCAGATCGTGTAATAGGTTAAGATTCTTAGAGCTACTACGGATTACACTTTAAGCATCAGTGATGTATTATTCACCAAAGCGGTGTAATTATAACTTTCAAGGCAAGATCAATTAAAAACAGTGTAAGATAAATCCCTGCTTGTTGCCAAGATTTCAGGACTATACATATTATCGTTACGCATTTCAGAACGAATCCGTATTTCGAAGTGCCAACAATGCCTCAATATATAGCGTGTATATGCCGATGCATGTATGTTTATCATAATGTGATTAAACATTGTATATATATATTCAAACCGGTATTTAAGGTGTTGTGAATTAAAAATTAATCAATGGAATGGCTTTTTAACAAAAAACAATTTTTTTTTCTTTAAAACATACTTAGGCTAATGCCTCCGATATATTAATTATACTTTTGTGTTCCTTTCTGTGTAATACCGTGAACTATTTTCTCAGATCAATGAGGTAATAAAGTCACGGTGATATTTAACAAAAACATAAAATAGTTCGCACCGTTTAACATAATAATGATTCAAATGAATTTTGCTTACAATGAAATATAATATCAATGTAATATAATCTCAATCTTGCATAGATGTCACACAACAACTATTTCAAAATGATATAAATATCGACTTCTGTGTATTAAGTTTCACCGCAACGTTAATACATCTTCGGAGTAAACTGTTTTGTCCTTTAATTATTATCGCTACATTCAATTGGCTAACACTCATTACAAACAATCTAACCTACACCATATGTTGATTCTAAATATACATTAAGTTATTAAAATTGTTATTATTTGTTAAACTCAAGTTGCTCACCAAACCATACAATCAACGCCGGTATTTGATTGACAGCTCGTCGCTAACGACATGTTCAGAAAGGGAACAACTTCCCGAACCGCACTCTTAGATTCCATGGAAGACGGTGTGCACTCTAACAGGATCATAATTGTCTCATTTACAGAATCTTAAGTCAACTGTGATTCAATTTTAACAAGTACATAAATTGGTGTGCATTGCTGAGAAAGAGAAAGAAACCTGATTTTCTCCGCTTAGTTTGTAAGTTGAGTTTTATTTTTCAAACAAGGAAGATATTGGAATATATTGGAATGCGTTGCTGAATGTATCATTATTCGTGATAAGATTTAAATCCGATATACACATACAATTATTTTAAATCACACTACTACGAGAAGGCAAGAAATATGTGCTTCCAGACCAGAAACATCATTTATCGTTGTTTCTTGTGTCAGGATCCGTCAGTTTCGAATAATTGAATTGAAATGGATGCCATGTTAAAGAAAAGAACATTACATGTATTGTTTGGCCTAAATTACTGTAATGTACTTTTCTCGTTGTAAAATGAGACCATTTTCTTAACCATATTGACTATTATGAGTATTATACGGTCAGTATGGCTATCTAAAACGATTGTATTAAGTATATTTTAATTTTCATTTCACATATTATCAGATTTCTTGGTTGTATGGATTTTTTTTTGCAATCTAACTTAATGTACTCGTTTGGACTGAAATAACAACTCAAGCTTATGTCGTTCATTGTATACAGTTTCCCTAAAGAAAAATTGGTATTTACCTTTTTTTAACGTTGTTATGATACCCTATTCACCTGCTGCTTAATTTGATTATATAACACTTTATAACATACTCGAAGTATTTTCCACAGAAATTCACGCAAATGTCAGATGACTTTAGTATGTATGAAACTTGAAACTTGCTAATTTGATGAAACGCCTTTTTATATAATTATATTCAATGGTGTTGTACAAAACACATATATGTACATAAAATTGATAAAAAAATAAGAGTGATTGATACTATTATGAAGCATAAATTAAAGGATTAATAATCAATTTAAATGCTGTAAGAAACTTAACCAATAAAACAATGCCGGCTACAATATTTAAACACAGTAAGAGTAAAATATTATGTTACATACCGACACTACTAGGGTTAAGACAATAATTCTAATGATATTATGAGCAAATTTGTTTGGAACATAAAGACACTATTTTCTGTTTTTCATTAACTTAAAGGATACGTGAAAGGTTATTTTTGCACTCTGGCTGTCGGATTCCGCAGCTACCTGTCACCCTTACGGACACTTCCTTTGGGTTTTAACCTTATTTGAACTATTTTAACTACAAGTCACAAATTGACTGACCAAGTGTGACTACAAGACACAACTTGAAGGTTAAAATTACAGTGTGACTATGAGACACAACTAGGGGGGCTAAGCGTGACTAAAAGACACTGCTTATACTACCACCATGTGAGTTGAAGACTGGAGAAATCAAACCTCGTCAGGACAACCGTCGCACTCGTTAATTATGATAAATTATGATAAATCTTTAACGCTGAGTCTCGATTATTTTTTTAAAACACAGGTATTTAACTTAAAATAGGTTGTAAAAGTCTCTGAAGAGAAAAGTTTTCAAATTCTTTTTGAAAATGTCTATTGAGACAGAAGTCCGGATGCTTGATGGTAGGTCATTCCACAGTTTCGGACCGACAACTCCGAAACTCCTGTCCATGAAAGTTTTCCTCTTTGTGCATTTAACATTATAACATCCTTCATACGATGGCCTTTACTGGTAACCAGTGTAGTTCATACAAAGCATCATTTGAACTGTCATATTTCTGTCGGCTGAGTACCAATTTGGCACACATGTTTTGAATACGTTACATTTTGTTGATTTCGCACTGAGCTGTTCCAAACAAGACGAGATTACAATAATTCAGATGGGATATTACCAAAGACAAAACGAGTATTTCTGTTGCTTCTGTTGTAAGGTACTTCCTTATGTTTTTGATTTTGAGGTAGTTGTACATGGCTGTACGGCACATAATTTTGATGTGTTCTTTAAAATTCAGTGTTTCATCTAAATATGAACCCAAATACCGTATGCATTTTTCTGCTTTAACAGTGTCACCAGCAATATTTATTTCTTTAGATTGACATTTATTTAATTTCAGATTAAATTTATTGCAGATAAAACTATGACTAAACACTGTCTGGTAAAACAAACATTTTGTATTTCATACATCGCATGTCATTGAATTGCAGATAACAGCAGAGGCAATATACCGCCAATCGACATGAGGAAACTGATAAGTGACCATGTAGCTGGATTCAAATGCTCCACTTAAATTAGTATTGAATGTTTAAGTTAATTATTATAGAAACAAAAAGGCATAATCTTATCCTTCTATAGCCTTCGTTCAAACTACTTGATTGTATTGGATATAATACATATTCATCTTTAATGTTTTTGCGAAAACGTTATCATTGTTATAACTCTACTTTCTAATGATGTTTGTGGTTCTTGTTGTTTGTTCTTCATATAATTGGTGAATTATGGATATTCGCATGGAACAAAGAGCTCTAAATGGATGGACGCGCTATAGGCTTTTTTCGAAGTGACTGAAATTTTGAATTGTTGTATTTGTTGTCTCAAAGACAACACATTAGCTCGGTAAAGTATTTGCTTGTAAATCTTAACTTCAAGAATTTGTATTGTATTTTCTAATAGTTTTTATTATCCTGGTTCATTTATGATGGGATAATTGTGCTTACTGTCAGTATGAATAATATTCAATCCAAAAAGTGAATCAAAACATATTTGCCTTGAATATGTTTATGTTGCGCAGCCGTAGTTCATTCAGAGGACTTAATCCTCTCATGACATGCAGATTCAGGTTAAATGCGCACACTTGTTGCAGTAAATTGATATTGTTCACATTAGACGGCCACATTACAGACTGAATTCAAGCTGATTATTAGAATGTATATTCTCTATACATTTCGATATTTGTACACACTAAACCTTTCATCCGACTAAAAATTCCAAATAATAGTTATTGGAGGCTAGCTTGATGACCAATATGTAACATATAAAACAAATGACTGGTTTAGTGAAGGATGTTAAAGAAAGGTTCGTCCGAAGATACAAAGCCGTCAATCTGTAACTCGAGTTTTAACTTCCATTTATTTACTCAGTATTTGCATCACCTTGCTAAGGCGAAAGATTGCTTTATCTCGCAAATCATGACAATGGCATCATTTTGACTTTAATAACTATTATTCCACAATAATTTGCTTAAACTTCAACAACATGTCAATGTATGTGTAGTTTATCAATATTCTTACTATGGCAAAATCGTCAGTTTGCATAATTAAAGAAATGTGTGTAATGATAGGCAACATACTATATATATGAAGACTTAATTTGTATGCATTAATGATAAATCACGTACGTTTTGCACTGCAATGCATCTGCTTAAACATACACCGTAAAGAATAATACGGTGACTTTTATTTTTCTGCATCACGTATTTATGCAAACACCACACTCAAACATACCCTTTAATGTATAAAACATGTTAAGATCGTGTTAGAATCTCTCGTATACAGTGTAATATGTTCCTTAAAGCAGAACACACAATGTTTGAAGTAAAGATATCGCGTAATGGGACCATTATTATAAAGAACGAATTAACATTCAAACATAATTTTAGCCTCTCAAACAAAAGAACGTTGATTTTAACTTTTTGTGTAATGTTTACAATTCTGGAACCGATATTAATATCATCAAAAAGACGGTATTACGATAACGTTTACATTCGTGACTACGTACTTTTATGACTATACACAGTTGTCGTCGTCAGAAAAACGAAAATAAAACCCACAACGGTTATAACGTATTTGCACAAAATTGTATATGTGTTGACTGGGATATTGCTTTTCCGATTCTACCAGCGGAATTCTAATGACATTTAGACCATGCTCAAAAGAAAGTGTTTTAAGCGATTAAGTGTATCAATTAATTACACGTTAGAAACATAATTCGTAATGTTATGTAAAGAATGTAATGTGCAACCTTATGATGGAAAAATGTGTTTGGCCTTACACGAATGACAATGACCATTTCTCAGTTGGGCTCAACTCGATTATAAGATACTTTGCAAGATGAGCTCACGATTCTCTTTCAAACTATAAGATTGTCAATTTAAGTTTTCTTTACTTAATAATCAAACTATGTAAAGCAAAATTGAGTGTGTTTTTATTTACTTTTTTATATGATATTATTGTCCATACTGACCGGGATCCCGTGATAAAGTAAACATTCTAAACATAGCGTCCTGTCTAATATAATGAAAAATGTCTTCTGAAAAATAAAATATCAAAATAAATCTGAGTGTCCAATGATTTTCAACCTAATTGCAGTTGTTTTAGCAATGTCTTCGTTAATATACGATTACGATCATTAAAATCTTTAACACAAGAACATGCTCTAACGTATCGTGCCAACTGCGAAATGTAAATACCATAGGAAGGACCTTTAGGAATGTTGCCATCTAGGAAAGGAAAATTCACAATCTTAAAGTTAAGGTCGTCCCGTTTGTCGTATAAACTTGTTTTTATCATATTATTATTAATAGTTAGATATAAGTCTACACTATTCCTGTAAAGATGTTTCATTTTCCTCAACGCAGTTATCAAAATCGATTGGAATAGGAAGTCTATACTTTGGGCCTATGCGCAGTAAATTGTTTAGGTTTTTATTTTGAATAAAATTAAGATCGCCAGTAATAACATAACCTACCTGACTATATATATATTGAACTAGAACAATCACATGATGTAGGACAATTTTCTATTTCATTATTATGTGTGGTAATAGCATTATAATTGAACACGATACTTCTAACAGGTTTACTATAATTAAAGCAAATAAGTGGTAATTCAGTATTGCGGAAATAAGGGCGTTTCAACTGACGCACATTTTTATCATTGAATATTTTAGGAAGGTCAATTAAATCAAGACCTTTGATACAAAACTCAATTTTAATACGATTTCTTGTTTTGTTATGTGCACTTTCAATGAGAGGTTTAAGGTAATAGTCAGTGTAAGATTCATTAATACAAGCACATTCATACAGTGGGTCAGATTGAAGTAAAATTCCTTATCGAAATGCGTCAAAGAAGAAACAGAAAGAAAGCAAAGTGCACTTAGTAATTTATGTTTACCCCCATTTTGTAATAACGTATAACGGTCATTTAAAGAAAGCAGCCTTTTAAATGTACGTCTTTAGTTACCATTTTTCCTTTTGCCATGTGAACGTTTATTTCTTAAACTTTTACTGAAAAGAGAAAAGGAATTTATACATTTATTTTTCGAAATATTACCGACATTTAATATATTATCATTAAATCCAAGTGGGTATACTATTTATCGGCGCGTTTGCTAACTTATGATTAAACTTGTTTCACTACTAACAATTTCTTTGAGCAGAACTATGCTCTGTCCCCATCCGTTTTGTGTTATTCGACCACGAAACTATAAACATCATCTTAGGATATTCATTTAGTCAATAAATCCAATCATCAGATAATACAACAATACGTTCCGTCATTTCAATATAATAGGACTTATTAAATTTAACGCATAACACATGTATATTTATCCAAATGAAAACATTAAAACACTTAACTCCAAAATAATTCCACTTGTTTCACCAAATAAGTAATAAGTTCACATATGTCCAAACAAGAGGTCCTTTGCTTGTATTAAAATGTGAGAAGTTTTTCGTATTTTAAGGGAAATGTCTATACCAATAATATGTAATTGTTTCTGGACTTGTATTAGTATGACTATACTTTCTCGTATACAATACAATCGACATTAATTTTCCCCTTACACCTGGTGCGTATTTTGATTATATTTACATTTGAGAAGACAAACGTTATACTTAGATACATGCAGAAAAAATAACATTAAGACAATATTGCATAGACACACCAGCAATATTCTGGTTGCTAGGGTTGATTTCTAACAATGTAGTAGTTAAAGGAATAGAGGATGTATGTTGGTCTCGGTAGAAAGTCTGTTTTGGGCAAATTACCTTTGTTTTTTACAATGCTATGCACATGTATGTAGTTATGTAGATTTCGTTAAATTACTCCATAACATGACTGCACNACAGCACTTGACCAGAAGTAATAGCAACAGTAGTCAAAATAGTTAGACGTAATCTATACAGCACTTGACCAGAAGTAATAGCAACAGTAGTCCAAATAGTTAGACGTATCTATACAGCACTTGACCAGAAGTAATAGCAACAGTAGTCCAAATAGTTGGACATAATCTATACAGCACTTGACCAGAAGTAATAGCAACAGTAGTCCAAATAGTTAGATGTAATTTATACAGCACTTGACCAGAAGTAATAGCAACAGTAGTCCAAATAGTTAGACGTAATCTATACAGCACTTGACCAGAAGTAATAGCAACAGTAGTTCAAATAGTTAGACGTAATCTATACAGCACTTGACCAGAAGTAATAGCAACAGTAGTTCAAATAGTTAGACATAATCTATACAGCAACATCAGTCAGCTTCACCTAACAAATGACTTAAATCATACAAGCATGATGTCATGACAAGATAATAATTTTTCTTTAGACACATTTTTTACGACAATTCATCCAGCACTAATAATGTTTTACCAAACCGAAACCATCTATGGCAACTGTGCAGAAGGAAATTTTCGCAATTTTTTATTTTGAAACTGAATTTCAGCTCTTCAAACTTCCCAATACAGTTTTAAAAAAACCCTCTTTAAAACCTGTCAGTTTATCCAACTTTCCCACTGTGACAGCTCAAGAGGAAGAACAAGATTTATTTTCATCAAACCAGAATATAAGTTGCATATGAAACCTTTTATTGTCAATGGCAATGCATGACACCAGTTTTGTGTGTACACCATTTGATATTTGAAACCTCCTAGCGCTGAAAGACATTTTAAGACATGCATTGGGTTATAGCCTTATGTGAATTCTAATATTAGCCCTAAGCATCTCAGTTAAAGTTTTTTGCTATTTATGGTAATCGAGGCTGTATGCATGTTGACAGGCAAAATTTATCTTCCAAAAGTGCTCAGTTTTGCTGTCAGTTTACTTTTGGAGGGAACTGTGAATGGTTTTCAGTTTTGGGCGGTTTGTCATGCGTTAATTGGTTTTCAATGGGATTGTTATTGCAACACGTTGCTGATAGTTGGGGGCTCGGTTTGTCCCTGTGGGAAGGCTAGGATAACTTGAGGTCGCTGGGGTCACTGTTTAGGGACAGGGGGAGGTTGCACGCTATCTGTGACCTCATCACCGGGGAATGGGCCTCCACCCAGATTCAGTGTCACTGTCCTAGGCTTAGATTTCACATGATAGTCACCAAACTTCCGCTGTAGTCAGTTTTTGAAGTAATCTATGTCTTGCAGTTTTAATATCATTTTATGTGCAATATTTTCTTTTGATTCCTCATTCGATGTTTAGTTGTTTTGAAGTTTGTTCAAGGGATGTTATTTGAAGCTGTTACTTTGAAAATGTATGCAGGCAATTCAAATGTACAGATCCCCATACTTTTGTATGTGTTTGGCACCTAACCTTTAACCAGTGATAATTTCCTTTCGAATTTCAAATGCACCATGTAGAATTCTATACGTGTCTGAAAATCAGTACAGAATCACATATCTCTATATATACAATGTACTGTAATTAGGCAAACAAAGTCATTCTTAAGAACCCATGAATTTTGGCAAGTTTAAAATTGATTTATTACAAGGACTTTCCCTGAGGTATTTCAAAAGTCCTTTGACATTACCTGACACTGATGGTATCAATGGTAATTATGATTTAATCAATTATGAATTTACAAAGTTAAGGCAACTGTCAAAGGTTCAATGGTTAAACATTTTATGTCACAGATGTTTGATCCTGACATTTATATGCATTAATTGGACAATTAAACTGTCAGTATTTCAGCAAAGTTTGTTTGACGGACTTAATTTACTGTAAAGAGATCATGCTAGATAACAATCAAGGTTTAAGGCTGGTTTTTGTTCTGATGTAATTAAACATGCAAAAGACTCTTGTTCTTGACAATAAAAACAAACATAAACTATATGTATACATGTACATAAAATATCAGACCATATTACTTTTAATAAGAAATAATGTCATCTAGCTCCTTTTGAAATCTACACATCTATTTGACTTTTTCGTGTATGAATGATGTCATTGCAGTATTTGCTTCAATTGCCATTACTTTTTTTTTTTTAATTATTTTGTAGGATAAATATAACATTATGATATTAATATTTTGTATGCAATCAGAGAACAAAACAAAGTCAAACCCAAACAGGGCTTCGGTGTTATGTCTCTTTATGTCTAATATACTTCATATAAAGTTCCCGATGTCTGCCAGACTTTCTCTAGGATTCAGTGCTGGAACCGAATTTTGAAGGTCTTTGCAAACAGTTTGGATCCAGATGAGACGCCACAAAAGGTGGCGTCTCATCAGGATCCAAACTGTTTGCTATTCTGATAGTATTCTTTTAATTTTTTTTGAAGAAAATGCTAATTTTAGAAATTCAGCAGACGACATTTTAGCAGACGACAAATTTCCCAGCATACAAAGGGCTAGGAGAAATCTCAGAAGCATTTGACGTATCAGGTCGGACCATAAAGACCTCGTGAAGAGGCCGGTAGGACCCGTAAATAAACTCTGATTCAAAAAAAAAAAAACAGAAGCATTTGACACTGATCCCTGTCCTTTCTGACCAGAACCAACTCATTAACGTATACATTTAAAAACTGTTTTCTTAACAGGACACCTGCAAACACCTGGCGCATGGTTAAATGTTATTCCTGTAATACAGTAGGACAAGCATCACTGATCCACCCTAAGTAATTTCATTTTGTCAGGCATTAAACTTTATCAAATTTAGGGCAAACTGTACACAGGCATCCACAGTATACCAGATTGATGTGGCAACNCAATATAACAACAGTATAGTTTACCTTTATTCTGAAACTGTTTTTCTATAAGTGCATTAAGAATAAATATTGCATCGACCGTGCTACAGTTTGGTTTAAAGCCGAATTGTGCATCCGTTAGAATGTCATTCGTTTCTGCCCATTGTTTAAGACGTTCATTTAATATGCTTGTAAACAATTTCGCAAAACAACTTATTAAAGTAATTCCCCGATAGTTATTTGGATCTGATATGTCCCCACGTTTATGAATTGGTATTATAATACCAGATGACCAGCTGCGCGGAAAACGCTTTTTATCAAGTATGTAGTTAAACAATATTTCTAACGGCCTGACGATTACATCGATTGTTTCAGTAAAATATTCATATATAATATTGTCATGCGCATGAGCTTTATTGTTTTTCAACCGTTTGGTTGCCCTTATAATTTCTTCTGTCGATATAGGATTATCGAGTTCGGGGTACGAGGGTTCTGTGTTTAACCTATTGTCAAATTCATGTAAAAAAGTATCGGAATCAAACGAATTTATATTTAGGTCACCTTCGTCCGCTAATTTACTGAAATAATCGTGGAATTCGATTAACGGTATCGTATTTGAGTTTTGTGATGTAGTTTTACGTTTAAATAATTTCCAAAACTCACGGGGTGATTTCCTTCTCATAGTGTTCATATGCTTGCTTTGATCAGTGTTGTACTTTAATTTAGTTTTTCTACAAGTATACTTATAATCCTTTTTCGATGCAATCATTTGTTCTCGTGTACGCTCGTTTTTGTTAAGATTATACTCGTATATAGCTCTGGTACATTGAGATTGTTTGGTTTTACATTCTTCGTTAAACCACCTTTGTTTATTTTTATCATTATCTATAAACCCTTTACTTTCAAGATTTATAGTGCGCTTAAAATACTTTTCTCCTTTAGAATTTAAGTAATTCGAAAATTCTCCCACTAGGATATCCGGATCAGAGTTTGAATCAATTTGTGATAATAACATGTGTTCCAGATTATGTACATCGCACGAAACATCACGAAGAAAGTCGCATTTGTTCTCGGGTTTCCATTTAAAATAAACAATCGGATTAATATTACTAGTTGAAACAGCGTTATTCGTGCGGAGAGCAAATGTCAGCGGCGCATGGTTCGAGAATTCCGTGAAATCGTTAACGGTAAAATCTAAAATGTCCGTAAAATTGGTGTGCGCAGTTAATAAATAATCAACTAAGCTTTCACCATTATGTGTATAGCACGTTATTTTACCTATATTTTGATCGTTATGTAAACGTCCGTTCACGATACGAATATTAGTCGCTTCACAAATATCTAACAGGTTGTCTCCAAATCGATTCGTAGTAAGGTCACAAGTTGAGCGTGGGATTAAGGTTTCAATTTCTGGGACAGTATCAAAATCGGTATCGCTTATATACCTATCATTTTCGATGTAATCGGCTTTATTTCCAGTTCGCGAGTTTGTGTCTCCTGTTAAAAATACCTTTCCTTTGGTTATAACAACATAACATTACATAACATAAATGGTCATTTAAGAATACAAATACATGTATAAATAAACACAATCAATTTCTAGAATACGTAAATTCTGTCCAAGCGGTAACGAAATTTATTAAACAGCATTATTTAGAATCGCATTTCTCATTACAAAAGCTTATTTCATATATTAACATATATTATAAATTACTGATTTATCACATGAAACTAATAACTTGTGGAATTTATATACAGATGGGTTTATATAAAATATACCGCTTTTTTTTCTTAAATCAGTGTAGCAGCGGAATAAACATATGAAATGATATTCGTCTTCTAAATCAAAGCCATTACAACATAAGTCATAAACATTTGGATTCTCAAATGATGTGCAGAGAATCTTAATCGTACAACAAATAATCACATACTTCTAGGGAGTAAATCTAAATAATTGTATGTCTCATATTCCAAACAGCTTGTAAAAACTGTATACATATTTAATACAGTACTATTATTCATTTTAACGTACCACTCTTGTTTTAAATTATCAACAAGTCTACATTTGAACTCGCTAATAAAACTATTAACGTGTACAACGTTTGGGTTTTCAAATATAGCACAAAATCCAAAATTATTTAATATATTCTTGACATTTGAGACCCAGTCGTTTATAACTTTAAACCAATATTTAAGAACTTAAACGTTAATAGGTTTGTTGTTTTGTTAAAAAGTCAACAACACTATTTAGCGCATAAAAATATCACCATTCTTAATTTAAGTAATTGATTAGTAATTTCTGTAGCCACTAGCTATGGGAACACCGACTGGCATATAAATCAACAAAGTTTCTTTTGCTTATGGCGTGAGTAGCTGCTAAACTTTAGGGCACAATGGCCTGACACATCTTCATCGAAAACTGCTTATTATAGTTATCACAACAATAACTATGTTATTGTATCCTCAGATCGCGCCGTGTCCAGCCAAGCCTCTCTCTCCAAGGACCTCTCGGATGCCATGAGCCGTATGATCAGTTTCCTCCAGCAGCCAGACTGCCTGCACACGGATGGACTGTTCCGCAAGACTGGAAATGTCTCGCGCCAGCGACTCCTGCGTGAGTGGATAGCACAGGGCGTAGATGACCTCCACCTCGGGGATGGCACTTTCCTCCTCACCCTGAAACACTATTGAGCGCATATGCAGATATCAGTTAGGTTAGGTGTATTGTAATTGAATTTGCTGATTTTTCCACCTGTCAAACTACGCCACCTTATGGATATCCTGCTTGAAGGCGCTAATTCCAATTTTAGGTTTCACATTAATACAAATTGAAGCCACTTTTTAAGCGATTTAGTATTTGTGAATCGGCGCATGTACTGAAGTTAAAATCAATATGAAATGTTGATATACATGTACTTATTACCCGTGTCAAAATCCTACACATTTTCAAATCATTTAACACATTAAAACATCAGCTTACAGCCTTGAATGTTTATTGTTAACATCAGCAGTTAAACGTGTAATATCTAAACTAAATGATTATTGATATTAACAGAAATTATGTTAAAAAAAGATCTCCAAATGAAATTGTAAAACATGGTTTAGATTTGTCATGTTCCAGACATTATTGTATTGGTTGAAATAGTGTTTATACGTGTATATGTATTTTACGATCCGCGTTTTGCGAAATAGGTCCTATGCTATATGCGGCAAGCGTAGATCCAGTCCAGCCCCTCGCATCCGCGTAAACATGAACACTCGTTTATAACCAATATCCTATCAGGCCCATTGCCTTTTATCTCCACATGTCGTCTATGGCATTTGCCAATAACTGTTATGCACAACAAACAGATCGGCTGTCTTGAGCTGTCTGGTAAGCGCAAAGGCTGCTACACGGCGACCCGGGTTCAATCCCCGCTCTGTCATCACATTATCTTGGACAGCAAACTCCCGTCAAATTGTGTTTCCCCAGTTGCATAATTTTAGTGCCTTTTAAATGGACTGTTAATCTTTGTGAGTGATAATATCTCTGACAACATAAGACCAGGATGTACCGGTAATCACAAAGTATCCCCTGAATGAAGCCCCGACACCTCTGAAGTGGCTGAGTTGATTCAACTGGCCCGATTGCGCAATATGTATTAGCTCTTATTTAACAATGTGTTAGTTAATGACAAATAAGTAATCTCAGTTAAACACAATAAACGTCCGGTTCGATTTAATCTGTTTATTGAAAATAAACAAATCTAGTCTAAGATCAAAGTCCTCCATTTGGGGACTATCGTGCTTGTTTATCTTCACCGTCCACTTTATTTCTTTTGGAAATTTAATTTAGTTTTTGGAAGTTTCAACAGGCAACAGTTTGATTGAGTTCCAGTCATTAAATTACGGGAGGCGGAAAACTACAACGGGCGAGGCATGGTATAGGGGTGATAACCCAAAAAAGGGTTAGGGTAAGGGTTAGGGTTAGGGGTCGGGTTAGGGTTAGGGTTGGATTTAGGCTAACCCAAACCCTAACCCGACCCCTAACACTAACCCTAACCCTAACCNTTGAAAATAAACAAATCTAGTCTAAGATCAAAGTCCTCTATTTGGGGACTGTCGTGCTTGTTTATCTTCACCGTCCACTTGATTTCTTTTGGAAATTTAATTTAGTTTATGGAAGTTTCAACAGGCAACACTTTGATTGAGTTCCAGTCATTACATAACAGCTTCGAGATTTCCAGGTGTGATACTTTCATGGAGTCTATGCATGCACTGAGTAAATTTTAAATAAAAAATAAACATTGTCCAGACTCATTGGCAATCCATACCTGTCGTGTCGTACCTAAGAAGTAATATAAAATGGACAGATGTCAATTGTACATACGAAAATTGGGCCGACAATGATCATTCATATAAATAGTGTATGTAAATCATCAAGATGGTGGGTGTAAATGATATGGATTGTTTTACTGATTTTTATGTTTAAGCAAAAGCCAGCAACAGCCAAGACTTCCCAACACACCATCACCATCAGCAGTAGAAAGCAATGTGACCTGGGCTGATCTTTTATTTTTAAAACACACATACTGTGTGTCTGTCCTTTCATACTGTTTGTGTTAACTTGTTAAATGCGTTATTAATCGGTACATTTTGCGTATTTATTTTAACACTAAATTCCTTATTGTAATACGTGAAGACAGAATAAAGAAAACAACAACTGAAAATAAAAAAACTAAATGGTATAGCCTTTTGTTTCCACAATTTCTAAGTATTGGAGAAATGACTGTTAACAAATCTTTAGCTCGATGACAGTGCAATGGGTTCAATGGAACCAGTCGAAGGCAATTTTGAATATGGTGCAAATTGCGGTGAACTGATAGCAGTATGTCGATATCGGGCCGGCACCGCGCCTCGTTGCAGGTCCGATTTCGGGTCGATATCAAATCCGATATCGGGTCGATGTTCAAATTACTTGCAGGACGATGATGAGCCGAAATTCTTCGGGATAACCGGGTGGAACGACGGAAGTATGCAATTGTTGATGTCGGGCGGTCATCGCGCCGTTTTGCATGTCTCGTCTCGTGTTTATGTAAAATCCCGATATCAGCTCGATGTATACATTTATTTTGTAGTGATGTCGGGCCGAGCTTTTCTAAGCGTGGGATACTTGCGGTGGAATGAATGCACTATGCCGTTGTCGATGTCGGGCCGACAACGCGCCGTGTTGCAGGTCAGATCTCGGACCGATGTTTATACCGATATCGGGTCGATATGAACATTACTAGTAATATCGTCCCTATAAAAATGTAATCTAAAATGTTTGCTGGTATAGACCAGTTGACGAGTGACGTCACGCGCACCTGCAAAGTTTAGACTCCGCCCACTGGTTGGCAAAAAGAGGTGGAATTCATATCTATAAGCGCATATAGAGGTTTACATAATCATGTTGTTGTTTTTGTTTTTTTTTAGATATTCGTGCACTATTTCAACTATAATGTTTCTTATTATGTCTGAATAAAACATTAGCATGAAATGAAATATTTTTGGAACGATTATATTGTAGTTATTATTTGTTTTTACTGACAACGAACTCGGGAATGGAACACAATCTACGAGCTCGGTATGCGGTTACCACAAAAATCTCTCTACTTGGCACATCTTCGTGACCTTTTTTAGAACACAAATACTAAGAAATGGAAATTCGTTCAGAATAAATTAAATTTAACGAACGAACACACATAAGGATGAAAACAAACAACAAATAGATCGNATTTAGAAACGGTGGACCTTTAAGGCATTACGAACATTGGAATTTCCGTGGTACGCAAATAAATACAACCTCCATTTATAAATACATGGGATTAATGTTTACACCAAAATTATCTTGGAACGCTTCACATGAAAAGCTAAGTGCACAAGCACAAAAAGCAATTTTTGCCATTTACAATTATAAAAAATCATTTGGATATTTTCCGATCAAAGAATTATTTATATTGTTCGATAGTATGATAAAACCGATCCTATGTTATGGATCACAAATATGGGGATACGAATATATTGACTCAATTGAAGTTGTACATAACAAATTTTGTAAACGAATTTTATGTGTTAAAAAATCTACTAACACATGTCTTGTTTATGGTGAATGTGGGCGTCTCCCATTATGTGTTACCTACTTTGTCAATTTTATTAAATATTGGTGTAAATTGCTTATTATGCCTTATCATAGATACCCTAAACAATGCTATAAAATGTTAAAAGCTTTAGATGACTCCGGAAGAAACTGCTGGGCTTCAAAAGTCAAAACAATGTTATTTCGTTATGGCTATGGATATGTATGGATAAGTCAAGAAATTGGTGATGTTAGTTTATTCATAAGACAATTTCGCCAACGCATTACTGACTGTTATACTCAAAACTGGCAAAGTGATATAAACAATTCTTCTCGTTGTCACCATTATATGTACTACAAAACAATGCTAGATACAGAACGATATCTTTCCTTAGAACACATACCATTTAAACATAAAATTGCCTTTTCGAAATTTAGATGTTCTAATCATAAATTAAATGTTGAGATAGGTAGACAATCTAATATTGTATTTGATGATAGATTGTGTAATTTTTGTCTTGATTCAAATAATATACGTGTTATTGATTGTGAATTTCATGCTTTTTTTCACTGTTTAAAATATAGAGAAACCCGTACACAATATCTTTTTAATTGGTACCATGGTGGAAATTCAATATCTGATTTTTATTCATTAATGGGATCAACTAATGATAAAATTACACATAAAGTCACAACCTTTGTATACCATCTGTTAAACAACATCAATTCATAACTTGGTATGTATATGTACATGTATATCTATTTAGTAACAAGGTTATTAAGTTAGTAACAAGTAGTTACAAGGCAACTATGTGAATGTATATTGTTTGTGTATATTGTGTATTGTTGGGCCGGTGGCCTTTATTTACTTAAATAAATTGTTTGAGTTTGAGTTTGTTAACTTGTTAAATGTGTTTATTAATCGGTACATTTTGCGTATTTATTTTAACACTAAATGCCTTATGGTAAGACGTGAAAATAGAATAAAGAAAACAACTGAAAAAAAAAACACACTAAATGGTATAGCCTTTTGTTTCCACGATTTCTAAGTATCGGAGCAATGACTGTTAACAAATCTTTAGCTCGATGACAGTGCAATGGGTTCAATGGGACCAGTCGAAGGCAATTTTGAATATGGTGCAAATTGCGGTGAACTGATAGCAGTATGTCGATGTCGGGCCGGCACCGCGCCTCGTTGCAGGTCCGATTTCGGGTCGATATCAAATCCGATATCGGGTCGATGTTCAAATTACTTGCAGGACGATGATGAGCCGAAGTTCTTCGGGATAACCGGGTGGAACGACGGAAGTATGCAATTGTTGATGTCGGGCGGTCATCGCGCCGTTTTGCATGTCTCATCTCGTGTTTATGTAAAATCCCGATATCAGTTCGATGTATACATTTATTTGTAGCGATGTCGGGCCGAGCTTTTCTAAGCGTGGGATACTTGCGGTGGAACTAATGCACTATGCCGTTGTCGATGTCGGGCCGACAACGCGCCGTGTTGCAGGTCAGATCTCGGACCGATGTTAATACCGATATCGGGTCGATATGAACATTACTAGTAATATCGTCCCTATAAAAATGTATTCTAAAATGTTTGCTGGTACAGTTAAAACAAGAAAGCACGTGAGTTACATAAACAATATATTAATTTTAATGACTTACATAATTAAAACATACATGCGAATCCATAACGACATGATTGATAATTAATTAAGGTCACTTTATACTAATACCAATCATAATGTAATTCAATGTGAATTTTCAATATAATTACAAATAAAGTCAACATTTTGTACGTACGGTCCCCCATAGCCATACCTTTTCTTAAGTATATTTGCTTGTATAAAAACATTATTTCTAGTGTATTAAATGTTATCACGTTAAAATATGACTTAAAAAATGTGCGCTTGTTTACAAATATGTAGGGTCCCCCATAGCCATAACTTTTCTTAAATAGCTTTGCTTGTATAAAAACATGATTCTTAGTGTATTAAAGGTTATCACCCTAAAATATGACTTTAAAAATTGTTCGCATGTTTAGAAATAATTTCATTCTTCCGCGGCTTATATCTAAGTCCAGTACACAGATGCCAGATGCGTAGGTACCGGTAAGATACATCGATTGTTAATAGTAATGCGCTCTTGGATAAATTTCGTTTGAAATGACTCAATTACTGATATGAACAGCCTGGGCTGTAAAATAACGTAAACAACAATGTCCATGTTGTAAAAAAAAAACGCTGGAAACATTGTCAGCGTTGTCATAGGAACGTAGGAATAAATGTCCGCCTGTGTCAGTATTTGCGTAGGAACCATTGTCCGTAGGAACCAATGTCCGGATAACATTAACTATACCCCCAAACTGCCTGATATTTGATAGTTATGTATTATTTATTTTATGCTTTCCGGTGGTTTATAAAGAAATATCAGTTAATTAAAACTGTTTCAAAAAGTGAACATTAACAGTAAAAATTATCGATAATTTCCATTGTTTATCGGAACTTTTTTTGTGGCAAAAATACACAAATAATCATTTGTGAGCATAAAATAAAAAGACAATTTGTTGGATTCGATGGTATATCGATTTCAATTCACTCGTGATCATAGAAAAACTATTTTTTCTTTGATCACGAGTGAATTAAAATCGATATTTCACAAAATCAAAGAAATATTCTCTATATCATCCTTTTTTGAGAAAGCAATGTCAAGAAATCCAATAATTGGACATTCAACCTTTTCTATCTTAAAATTTCTGAAATGACATGGAATATTTAATGATATTTATTTATGATTTTTTGTTACAACGTGTAAAGATAATTTAAGCCAATTTGTTTCGTGACTATTATGGGTAACCGCTCTTCATTGAAACCAAGGTCACTAAATACTGGGTTACAGTGCCCGTTCTTTCATTCTAGGGTCTGAATCTTTAAATTGTATTGAATGGACTTTCAGATGACAGCTTCATTGAAAATAACAACTGCTCCACATATCTTCCTCTGTAACTCTTTTCCCATCGTAAATATCCCAGATACAATGAACTTTGAAATGAAATATGTCAAGAAAAATGTGTAATTTGTAAAGGCAAATGTTGACAAATTGCTGATTTACTGATGATTTTTACATCTCACACGGTTTTTATAATGGAACTTGGCACAAACAGTGTCACCGTTGAGGTTCTTTATTTTCCAACATTTGAAGTTGACTTGGTTCTATTACATGTCAATTTTGGTGGGGCATGTGAGGTTAAAAACTAGTTCACTTCTTAATTATTACCATATATCATGTAATTAATTAAAAAATATCGGCTTTTAAATCACCTGTGGCAATCTCCCGGTACTTTGGTAATCATTAAAAAAACACCCCACACACTTCCATGAAGTGCGGCTATAGTTGCTAAAACTGATTGACTTCCGCCTTGCTATCGAAACTATTGTTGTTTTCACAGGTTTCATTTTTTCCACCTGTCAAACTATACCACCTTGAACCTTTATCGATATAGCGCTTGAAGGCGCTAATTCCTATTTTAGGTTTCACATGAATACATATTGAAATCACTTTTAAAAAGAAAGTGATTATTATTTGCGAATCTGCGCAAGAACTGAAGTAAAAAGCAATATTTGATGTTGATATAAATGTGCTTCTTAAATATGTGAAAATCCTGCAAAGTTTCACATCATTAAACACATTTAAATCTGAGCTAACAGAATTGAATTTTTTAATTGTTAAAATCAGCAGAAAAACTGTGAATACCTGAACTAAATGAGTATTTATTTTAACACAAACTATGTTCAAAAAAAGAAAATATGAACATTTACGGATAGGAAAGTTGGGTTATTGACGTTGAAATGATTATCATCATTAAAACTGTCGACATCGTCGAAACGTATAGCCTTTACATGCAGGCTTTCGTACGCAAGCCATGCTCTCTTTCCGGCGACACGCGCGTCTCGTTACTGGGGGAACCAGTCTGCGTCTGCGCTCGGCGATCTCAGATGGGAACTGTTCTCTAATAGAATAGCTCATGACCATCATGCTTTGATGGAACAATTAAGCTGTAGCGCATACAGTGGATGGGGAACTGACATTTCATCAAATTATCTTGGGCAGTACAATCCCATCAAATCTTGTTTTCCAAGTTGCATAATGTAACGTGCCTATTAAATAGACTGTTAATCTTTGTGAGTGATAATATCTCTGACAACATAAGACCAGGATGTAATCACAATTAAAGTATCTCCTGAATGAAGCACCGGCACCTCTGAAGTGGCTGAGTTGATTCAACTGGCCTGATTGCGCAAGATTGATTAGCTCTTATTAAACAATGTGTGAGTTGATGACAATTAAGTAATCTCAGTTAAACACAATAAACGTCCGGTTCGATTTCATCTGTTTATTGAAATAAACAAATCTAGCCATAGATCTAGCTGGAAATCAAATGCCCCCTTTGTGGGCTATCTGGCTCGTTTATCTTCAACGTCCACTTTATTTCTTTTGGAAAATTAATTTAGTTTAGGGGAGTTGCAACAGGCAACAGTTTTATTGAGTTCCAGTCATTTAATTTCAGCTTCTAGCCGCCCAGATGTGATACTTTTATGGCTTCTTTGCATTCACTGAGTAAATTTTAAATCCTAAATTATACATTTCGCAGACTCCATTATGCTGTGTGGGCGTAACTCGTATCAGTTTGATCAAATTTTAAACATGCATTTCATCCTAAGTGTCGTGTCTCTGTTCAACTATGTCTAAATTGCAAAAGAAAGCGTCATCATGTACTTGCAAATAATGTAATAAGGTTTATTTTGTTTAAAAAAAACAACGTATTTAGACCATGGCAATATCACCGTTCTTATTTTTAATAATTGTTTAGTCATTTTTGGAGCCACTTGCTATGGGAACATCGACTGGCAAATAAATCAACATAGTTTCTTTGGCTTATGGCTTGATGTATCTGCTTAACTAAAGGGCACAATGACTTAACACATCTTCATCATTAAATAAAACTACTCATTATAATTAACATTATAATAACTATGTTATTGTAACAACAGATTATTGCGCCGTGTCCACCCAAGTTCCCCTTACAAACGACATCTTGTACGCCATGATCCGTCTGATAAGCTTCCTCCAGCAGCCACACTTCTTTTGCACGGAGCGACTCCTGCGGGAGTGGATCGCACAGGGCGGGGATGACCTCCACCTCGGGGATACGGAAGGTTAGTTATTTAGAAACATAAAAACGCATATTATGACCGATCAAATTTGTTTACTGTTAGAATTCTTTTAAAAACGAATGCTGCGTATAGTAACTTGCTAGATTTGTACAGTACATTATCCGGAGTACGTTTCAGCCACAGTGATTGTATACATGTATACATGAAATTGTATGTTTAAGTTCTTGAAGTTCTTGAAATTAATTACTTAAAAGTCAATGTACACGACGTTGAAGTGTAATTAGTACATTGAAATAGATAATTAAGTTACCTTTTTCCGTTTTAATTAGAAAAAAATGGAGATATTGCAGGTTTCATTAATCAGACCTTCTCATTAAGATGCTATATGCGGCATTCTAGATATGTTGTTTGAAAAGGCCCGATGAGCCCCTAGTCAAGAGACAGGGGACACACATGGCACTGTATCAGGTGTGAACAAGTTGTCTCAGTGGGTACTTGTCGAGTCTTTGACTGCACGAAATTCACACGTGTATGAGATGTGTTCAGTAATTTAGCCGCTGTCTGATAAAATAGGGTTTAATGCATGTGCGTAAAGTGTCGTCCAAGATTAGCATGTGCAGTCCACACAGGCTAACCGGGGTCGACACTTTCCGCCTAAACTGGATTTTTGCTAAGAAGATACTTTCTTCAAAAGAAAACTATCATAAAAGCGGAAAGTGTCGTACCTGATTAGCCTGTGCGGCCTGCACATGCTAATCTTGGAGAACACTTAACGCACATGCATAAAACCCCGTTTTCACAAGGCCCGGCTCAATTGATTTTGAAACTAGAAAAGATAGGAGAGTGGTCTTTGGTGCAGTTTCCGGTGTCTGTTATATCTGACTGTAATTGCCCCAGTGTCTGGTCTGACGTGGGTCTGGTGGCTGAGAACATGTGAACATCTTGTCTAGCCTGGGTTCCCTGTGTCTAGAACATGATGCATTCCTGATAATATTGAAAGACGTTGGTTATATGTATTGCTCCGACATCGTTTGATTTATTTGAAAGCTGTCCGGTTAGCGCAGTGTTTGGTATACGCGCTTCTCACTTTGGCGACCCGGGTTCAATCCCCGTTTCCGGAAGCATATGAGTTCGGGTACTCCAGCTTCCCCCCCCCACAACACAAGACCACACCAAAATTAAAAATCGTTCAGTAACAACCAAATAGCTGGAAATCGCAGCTATATTTCGAAATTCGATTGGAAGATAACTCACGTGACTCTCCAATTTAAAATTTCATTATACTAATCTCTGCATGATTGTGGCATGCCGTGACTTTGTAACGAAATACATCCTCAATGTGATATTCTTTTCAATATTCCCCGCGTGTGAGGCTAAACATTGTTACGTGGGTTATCGTTCATGCTTATCATTGGTAGGTTATCATTAAACTGTATAAAATAAATCTGTAAGCGCTTGATTTTGTATTACTAAATCTGCACGTTCGACCTGTTTGTTATTTAAAGTATAGCATGTGTGTTCGGTATTATTAAGTAAAAGATCATATGCATCTTTCGGGGAATAGTAAATATTGCCCCCCCCCTTCAATATCAGTAAGTTCATAAGTCAGACACCTGGGAGACTCGAAAACAGATACGAACCATGGAACTCGAAAGGGAAGCCTGCGAAAAGCGCGCCGCCCGTCCCCCGACTGCAACCCCTCTGTGTGCGTGACGTGCAATAAGAACTGCCACTATCGCATCGGCCCACTAAGCCACAGCAGACGTTGGCAAACATAAGTTATCATTTAAAAGCGAATCAGTCAAATAAGTAATTGAACTATTACCTATTACGGCTCATTATGAATCGGCTTACTGTTAGAAGTTAGGTAAATTGAATGATCGGCTTATTATGAGGTGATAACCTTTGATATGCGAATACAATTTTCCATATAAATTGTAAAATTCCATTCCAAAAATTGGCATTAATACTAATAGATATAAAATAGGAAAAAACGTTCGGGTGTCAATATAATGTAAGAACCAAAATCAGCCCGTGTCAATATTATCATAGGAACCATCGACCGTAGGAACCAATGTCCGGATACCATTTTCTATACCCGTAAACTGCTTATGATATTTATATATTACATATTGCACGTCAAGAAAACAAGGTTCCGAAAATGTAAAGATAATTTTAGAGAGGAAACCAATCTCTGTTCATTCAACCTTTTCCAGGGTTTAACATATTGCTGAAATAATTTTGATTATGTAAAACATGTTAAGTGTCTATTTTTTAATTAAAATATAGGGGTTTTGCTGTATTTTTAGTACTTCTTTAAGTGACAGCCCTTCATTGAGACCCAGGTCACTAAATACTAGGTTTCAAAGCCCTTCTTTCATTCTCGGGTCTGAATCTTTAAATTGTATAAAATTGACTTTCAGCTGACAGCTTCATTGAAAAGAACAACTGCTGAGCAAATCTCCCTCTGTTACTCTTTTCCCATCGTTAATCTCCCAAATACAATAAACTTTGAAATGAAATTGTGTAATTTGTAAAGGCAAATGGTGACAAATTGCTAATTTACTGGTGAATTTTACATGTGATATTGCGTGACATTGTGTTGATAATGGATCTAGGCACAAAAAGTGTCAGAGTTGAGGTTCTTTATTTCCAACTTTTGAAGTTGACGTGGTTCTATAACTTATTAATTTTGGTGGGGCATGTAAGGTTAAAAACTAGTTCACATCTTAATTTTTACCATGATATCATGTAAGTAATACAAAATAAACATGCTATTGAATCACCTCTGGCAATATCCCGGTACTTTGGTAACCATTAAAAAACACCCCACTTCCATGAAGTGTGGCTATAGTTGCTATAACTGACTGACTTCCACCGGGCTATTGAACCGATTGTTGATTTTCACAGGTTTATTTTTTTTCCACCTGTCAAACTACACCAACTTGAACCTATATCGATATCCTGCTTGAAGGCGCCATTTTCAATTTAAGGTTTCACATTACCGATAAGGAATATTGAAATGACTTTTAAAAAGAAAGTGATTAATATTTGCGAATCTGCGCAAGTACTGAAGTTAAAAGAAATATTTAATGTTAATATACACGAACTTCTTAAACGTGTAAAACATCCTACACATTTTCAAATCATTAAACACATTAAAACATCAGCTTAAAGCATTGAATTGTAATTGTTAAAATCAGCAGATAAACTGTTAATACCTGTACACAATGAGTATTAACACAAACTATGTTTACAAAATATAAAAAAAAATGAATTTTTAAAAGCTTGCTTCAAATTTGTCATGTTCCAGACATGATTGCATTGGTTACATGTATATGCCATATGCGACCAGCGTAGATCCAGCCCAGCCCCTCGCATCCGCAGTAACATGAACAACCGATGATAACCATTGTCTTATCAGTGCCAAGCATATATTTGGGATCGAAATTCCGTCGGACAATTTTTCATTTATATAGATAACAATGCCTCCACTTTTTCATGTTTTAGCATGTCTATGTCTAAACTGGCATAAATTACCATCACTATCTATTTCGAAATAAGTATAAGTCCATGATTCAGAAAGAATAGCAATATCACCCTTTTTACGAAATCAACGCATTTTTGGTCAGTAAGTTTATCGATAGTTAGACCATTGAAGTTTTCAACTAGGATCCACTCCCCGACAACCGTTACTTCTGCTGCACTGGTTTAACGTTGACATGCAGGCTGCCGTACGTATGCCATTCTCTCTTTTCGGCGTAACGTGCGTAACCTGGGGAACCGTTTGCGCTTGCGCTCGGCGATCTCAGGCGGGAATAGATCGTGTCCTTCATCCTATGATGTAACACTTCAACAGTAGCGCAAACAATAAATGGAGTTCTTGAATGTCATTACATTATCTTGGACAGTAAAATCCCATCAAATATTTTTTTTTAAGTAGCATAATTTTTAGTGCCTTTTAAATGGACTGTTTATCTTTGTGAGTGATAATGTCTCTGACAACACAAGACCAGGTTGTAATCACCAAGTATCCCTTGAATGAAGCCTGACACCTCTGAAGTAACTGAGTTGATTCAACTGGCCGATTGCGCAAACTTTATTAGCTCTTATTTAACAATGTGTGAGTTAATGACAATTAAGTTATCTCAGTTAATCCCAATAAACGTCCGGTTCGATTTCATCTGTTTATTGAAAATAAACAAATCCAGCCTTAGATCTAGTTGCAATCAAAGTCCTCTATTTGGGGACTACCGTGCTTGTTTATCTTCACCGTCCTTTTTTTTGAAAATTAATTAAGTTGAGGGGAGTTGCAACAGGCAACATTTTTATTGATTCCAGTCATTAAATTACAGGTTCTAGCGTCCAGATGTGATACTTTTATGGCTGCTTTGCATGCACTGAGTAATCCTTTAAATCCCAAATTAAACATCGTCCAGACTAATTGGCAATCATTTGTGCTGTCTGTGCGTAAAATACATGAAGTACCGGTATCAGTTTGATATAATTTTAAAGATGCATTGCAACCTAAGTGTTGTTCCTCTGCTCAACTATGTCTGAAATGCAAAAGAACGCGTCATCATGTTATTGTAAATAATGTCAACAGTTAAAGGTTTGTTTAGTTAAAAAAACACTATTTAACCCATAAAAGTATCACCATTCTTATTTTAAGTAATTGCTTAGAAATTTATGTAGCCACTAGCTATGAGAACACCGACTTGCAAATAAATCTACACAATTTATTTTGCTTATGACTCGAGTATCTGCTTAATTTTAGGGCACAGTGGCTTAACACGTATTTAAATAAAACTACTTATTATAATAACCATTATAATAACTATATTAATGTATCCACAGATCGCGCCGTGTCTAGCCCAGCCCCCCTCTCCAAGGACCTCTCGGGTGCCATGAGCCGTCTGATCAGCTTTCTTCAGCAGCCAACCTGCCTGCGCACGGAGGGACTGTTCCGCAAGACTGGCAACGTCTCGCGCCAAGACTTCTCTGTGACTGGATTGCACTTTCTCGCCCCACGACGTTTTGTGGCGTGTTCTGAGAAAACTGGGCAAAATGCTTGTGCCTAAAGTGTCATCCCAGATTAGCCTGTGCAGTCCGCACAGGCTAATCCGGGACGACACTTTCCGCCTTAACTGCATTTCCGCTAAGAAGAGACATCATTTAAACGAAAAATTCCATAAAAGCGGAAATTGTCGTCCCTGATTAGCCTGTGCGGACTGCACAGGCTAATCTGGGATGACAATTTACGCACAAGCATTATGCCCAGTTTTCTCGCCCCACGACGTTTTAATTAACAAAAGGCAGGTATTATAGGTTTCATTAATCAGAACTTCGCATTAAGATGCTTTATGCATTCTAGATCGGTTGTTTGAAAAGGCCCGATAAGCCCCTAGTCAAGAGACAGGGGACACACATGACACTGTATCAGGTGTGAACAAGTTGTCTCAGTGGGTACTTGTCGAGTCTTTGACTGCACGAAATTCACACTTGTATGAGATGTGTTCAGTTATTGAGCCGCTGTCTGAGAAAAGAGGGTTTTATGCATGTGCGTAAAGTATGGACGACACTTTCCGCCTAAACTGGATTTGTGCTAAGAAGATACTTTCTTCAAACGAAAACTATCATAAAAGCGGAAAGTGTCGTCCCTGATTAGCCTGTGCGGACTGCACAGGCTAACTTGGACAACACTTTACGCACATGCATTAAACCCCGTTTTCACAAGGCCCGGCTCAATTGATTTTGAAACTAGAAAAGATAGGAGAGTGGTCTTTGGTGTGGATTCCGGTGTCTGTTATTTCTGACTGTAATTGCCCCCAGTGTCTGGACTGACGTGGGTCTGGTGGCTGAGAACATGTGAACATCTTGTCGATGTAAACATCTTGTCTAGCTTGGGTTCCCTGTGTCTTGAACATGATGCCGTCCTGATAATACTGAAAGACATTGGTAATATTTATAACGTCGACATCGTTTGATTTATTTGCAAACTGTTCGGTTATCAAAGCGCGCTTCTCACCTAGGCGACCCGGGTTCAATCCCCGTACCCGGAAGCATGTGAGTTTGGTTGGTGGTCACCATACCGGACAGATTGGGTTTCCTCCGGGTACTCCGGCTCCCCCCTCCCACCACAAGACCACATCAAAATTGAAAATCTTTCAGTAACAACTAAAAAGCTGGAAGCTTTATTTCGAAATTCGCCCCGCCTTTCGTGAATCTAGTAAGTTAATTAGGGAGGCGCCCTGGGACACACTCCTGGTTCTAACATAATGCAGCCTCAGGTGCGGACGAACCTCATAAAAATTGAAATACACATAAACATTGATTAATTTGCGTAGAAAAATTCGTTTCAATAATTGGTATTGCTACACCATACATTATGTCTCAACTTTATGAAATAATAACACTATTTTATTAAAATGTGCCATAAAATCTATTCTCACACTACGATTTCGTTTCAATTGTTGCGTTTCTCATCATTTTGACTAATTTTAAGTTGGAATTTTAGTTAAATATTGGCAATTTAGAAAGAAATATTATAATATTTCACGCTTACCTATCGTGAAGGTAAATGTTGGTGAAATTAAAATGACGCAAATCTTGATATTTAAGGAATAATATCTCAATTTTGGACAGAAAACACGTAAATAATAGTTATCATACGAGATCTCTGATAATTTAGTTAGCAGTTAAATTCAGTTCTAGCATATACACAACAATAGATGAGCAGTTATCTAAAGTGTTCATCTCTAAACTGTGGCGTGTTCTGACAAAACTGGGCAAAATGCTTGTGCGTAAATTGTCATCCCAGATTAGCCTGTGCAGTCCGCACAGGCTAATCAGGGACAACAATTTCCGCTTTTATAGAATTTTTGGTTTAAATGATGTCTCTTCTTAGCGAAAATCTAGTTTAGGCGGAAAGTGTCGTCCCGGATTAGCCTGTGCGGACTGCACAGGCTAATCTTGGATGACACTTTACGCACAAGCATTTTGCCCAGTTTTCTCAGAACACGCCACAATTATCATCCAAGCATCTGAACAAGTACAAAGTGCAGCAATTTAGATCGCCACAGATAATAAGTGGATTTACCGGTAACGGTATCTTCAGATGTATCACCATATGTAAATGCCCTTGTCACAAATGTCCCCTAGAAAAGTTCCCTGGATCGTTTTAATTGGCCAAAGGGTTTTGAAGATCCTTATCTGTAATATAGATAATTATAACTTACGAAGTCCTGACCACTACACGACGGCCTCAGGCGCCAGATCTGGGCGGAGGAAACCACGATGCAAGGGAAGCTCGACGGCAGTCTGGAGGACCTGCAGCTCACGGCTACCTGCGCAAGGAGCCGGCGTGTCCATTTGAGTGATCGACAAGAAGATACCTCATGAGACTTTCCCATGTCAAAATGTCCATATACTAGTACCCATCGCTGCATAATTGTGGCATGCCATGACTATGGAACGAAATATATCCTGATAGGGTATTCTTTTTTTAAATAAACCCCGCCTGTGAGGCTGACCATTAAAACACGGGTTTTCAATTTTTTTATCTTGATCATATGCATCTTTCGGGGAGTAGTAAATATTGCCCCCCCCCCCCCCCCNGCTTGTTAAGTAGTCAAGAGTTAAGTGAGACTCTGGGCGAAGATCGCACCGCCTGGCGATACATACCGGCATCGAGGTAGCAGATGCAAACAGATACGAGCATGCAACTCGAAAGGGAAAGTTATATGTCGTAAATGGTGGTATTAATAATAAATAACACTTCTGCAATGGCATGTACCGATGTTATCTACAAAAATATTAACAAAACATTGTATGCACATGCATCTGACACGAAATAGCGTTTTATAACTGGGATTTTGGAAAGTTTACCACGATTTCCGACGCCGAGCGGGTACCGTATTCAAGGCCTGGCTATTCCAGAATGGACTTCTCCCACGACTGATGTGGCCGCTGATGCTTTATGAGGTAGCAACAACAGCGGTGGAAGGACTGGAGAGAACCATTAGTAGGCATTTGCGAAAGTGGCTTGGCGTACCACCCAGCTTCAGCAACATTGGGCTCTACGGACGATCGAACCAACTACAGCTCCCACTCAGTTCGTTGGTGGAGGAGTATAAGGTGGCAAAGGTCAGACTTGTCATGACGCTGAAGGAGTCAAGGGATGACATGGTCCGAGGAGCAGGTGTTGAGACCAGGACTGGAAGAAAGTGGTCTGCTAGCCAGGCTGTAGCGCAAGCCGAGAGCCGCCTGCGACACAAAGACATTGTGGGAACAACGGCAGTGGGAACACAAGGTCTGGGCTCTGCGGAGTCGAGGAGCTGGAAGAAGGCGGACAGTAGGACAAGGAGGGAGATGGTCCAGGCAGAGGTGCGTCTGGCCGAAGAAGAAGATCGAGGCATAAGGGCAGTGGCGATGGGGTGCCAGGGTGCTTGGACAAAGTGGCAGACTACAGGAAAGAAGATGACCTGGGCGGACATCTGGCGCAGCGAACCTCTACGCATTAGTTTCCTGCTCAGGTCAGTATACGACCTGCTACCTTCACCAGCAAACCTGCACAGATGGGGAAAACTTGACGACCCAACCTGCCCACTTTGTGGAAAGATAGGCACGCTAGAGCACACACTATCATCTTGCCAGACAGCCCTTACACAAGGGAGATACAGGTGGAGACACGACAAGGTCCTCCAAGAACTGGCAGACATAGTGGAAAGGGAGAGGCGAAAGAAGAGGACTGTGAAGAAGATCGGGAGGATGCAGTTTGTAAAGGAAGGGGAGACCATCAAGAAGCAGCAGACGCCAGCAGCATCGATCTTAGATCGTGCGCGGTCATGGGAGATGGTGGTTGACCTGAAACAAAGGCTGGTCTTCCCAAGTGTGGTCCAGACAACACAACGCCCCGACATGGTGATCTGGTCGGCAGAGGAAAAGTGTCTGGTGATGGTTGAACTCACAGTTCCTTGGGAGTCGCGCTGTGATGAGGCCATGGAGAGGAAAACGGCGAAATATGCTGATCTGCAGAGGGAATGCAGGGAGAAGGGGTGGCACACCTGGCTATTCCCAGTGGAGGTCGGCGCCCGAGGCTTTCCAGCAAAGTCTCTCTGGAGATTTTTCACTGCACTTGGCCTGACAGGAAGAGACAGAAAGCGAGCAGTCAACAGACTTGGGGATGCAGCGGAGAGAGCATCGAGATGGCTTTGGCTTAGGAGAGAAGAGAGGAGCTGGAAGCCGACTACTGACACGTAGGGGATTGATCACCCCTGCGGACCCACCACCAAGAGAATGTCTCGAGATTAAAGGGTCGAAACATTCAGTGACTGGTGGCTCTCGACTGAGGATGTCAGTAGTCAAGCAGTTTAACAACTGTTTACATCTCATACCAAGGAGATATTAATAACATTAAACCTTGCTTATAGGACATTTATCAATCACTGTAATTAAAAGTGCAAAACAACAAATTAGTTTTTGTCATTTTCTAAAATAAATTATCGTTCTATAACGAGGATGTAGGTAATACTACATGTACATATTGAAGCTTCTAGACTTGTGGCAAACGCCCCAAGTTACCACGTGTAATTGTGGTATAAGTATTAAATATCACTTCAACGATGGCATGTATCAATGCTATTTGGGATTTTTTTTAAACGCAATATTGTTTTCACTTGCTTTTGACACAGAATAACGATATATAACGGTGAATTCAATAAGTTACGGAGAGCGGGTAGCAAAATCCTTCGTGTGTTTAAGTTGGGTTATTTTCTGAAATTAATTAACGTTCTATAAAGGTGATTTCGATAATTCTACAAATTGAAGCTACCACTCGTGCTTATCAAGATCACGTTTCGGCTTAAAAAATTGTATAAATTCAATGCGTCCGAATAATATTTCTGGATACCGACCGTCCGACTTACACCGTTTAACCATACTTCATTAACGTTTTATTTTTCGAAGCAAATTAACGAAACTCGTTGAAAACATGTGCACCTATACATTCGGCTTGTCTTGAAAATGGAGATTAATCTATCGCTGATTGGTCAATCAATATTAAGATAAGAATTTGATTGACATGTGGCGAGATGTCAATTATGAGGTAATAATCTTTGATTGGCGAATACAATCAATTGTTATATTCCATTAACACAATTTGGCACTATTTCTAATAGATATAACATAGGAAAGAACGTTCGGGTGTCAATATAATGTATGAACCAAGGTCCGGGCTTTCAAACAAATGTAGGAATCATTTCCCGGGTTGTCCAAATAACGTTGGAAACATTTCCGCGTTGCAAAAAGAACGTAGGCACCAATGTCCGCCTGTGTCAATATTAGCGTATGGACCGATGTCCGGATACCTTTTAATATACCCGTAAACTGCTTATGATAAATATATATTACATATTGCATTATCAAGAAAACAAGGTTCCGAAAATGCTTCGTTTTTTTAGAGAGGAAACCAATTATTCAACCTTTTTCAGGGTCTGTGTTATTGCTGAAATTATTTGGATTATGCAAAACATATTAAGTGTTTTTAATTATTATTTAATATTAACTTAAAGGAAGTTGTAATATCAAAATTAACCCGTGAAAGCATGCTCGAGATTGTTCATGTTCCTTTTTTAAAACAACATTTACATATTATGAGACGCGTCATGCGAAAATGGGTCTTATGCAAAATACTGCAAGCGTTGCTCCACTGTAGATGACATAAGACCCATTTTGGCATGATGCGGCTCATGTTATAGTATTCATTACTTGTCTCGTAATGGCAATAAATTAGCACAAGTGTTTACTTGCTCATTAGTATATAGACTGTTTAACTAAGGCTTAGGTGTTTTACTGTTGTCCTTTGATTGCTGGACTGGCTGACACACGTCTGAGTGGCTGCAACGACTAACTGCTGTTTTTGTTTGGCTTAATTGAAAACCATGAGAGTTTAATTGGAGTTTAATTCATTGCCTGTATGCATATTATATAATCCCCCCCCCCCACAAACAAAGTTAAATACATCACTTCTTTTGTGACAGTGGAAAAGTATTTGCAGTCATTGGTGTCGACTGTCCGCAATGCAGGAATGCAGACTTAACAAACGAGTTGCACTCTGGGCTCTATCTAAGGGTAAAGGTAACTGTAGAAACTGGTGCTATTTAGTTAAAACTAAGCTTAGAGGTTTAAACTGTGAAGAGTTTTGTGATTTGAGGATCTTGAATACTAATCATGCATTACCTGTAATTGTACGAGACAAGATTTTTGAACAGTATGTAGTAGACTGGCATACAACTATAAATCGTGAGCGAAGTGGTCGAGGTAATGGGCATAATAAACTTAGGAAATATTGTTTGTTTAAAAACATCTATGGTTCTGAAAACTACTGTAAAATGATCCTGCCTTTAAATCATCGTGCAGCGTTTAGTAAATTCAGGTGTGGTGTAGCACAACTTAGGATCGAAACGGGGCGTTATGAAAATTTAGATGTCGATGACCGCAAATGTCCATTCTGTGACTCGATTGAAGATGGATGAGTCTCATGTTCTGTTTCAGTGTTCTGTGTACAGCCATATAACACATGTTCTTACCCAGAAAGCCTGTATAGTTAATCCAAACTTTGAAAATATGTCAATGTTAGAGAAGACTATTCTTGTGTTCTCCGACCCACTTTTGATAAGAATAACTGCCAAATCCTGTTTTGAAATTCTTAAATTACGCTCATTTTATCTATGTAAATAACTAGATAGAGGCTTTTTAACAACCTGGTCAACTAGTATTTTATTCACCTGTGTGTAATACTTTGTATTTTAATCTTTGAGTAATTGTACTCAACATGGTTGTAGATATGTATAGTTGGTTTTAAGGTTGTATAGTAACTGATGCTCTCTATTTCCTAGCAATATAAACTGGAAAACTATGATGTATCAATAGCTGACTTGTGTCTTAACACTTTCTTCTTCAACACCAAATTCTTAAATTATCCAGTGTCGCCTTGTTTTAGTACCATTAAAACGTCAAGTAGCCTTATTTAGGCCAACATCGTCTTTTTGTCATGTTTTCCAGTTTTCCTACTATTTGTACAATGATTAGCAATGGTTAATGGGTTTGATTGTACAGACAATATATGTTGATATGTATATATATCAAAGTCTCTTTTTAAGGCTTTTGTATAGTGGTCATATGCAATGTATCAATTTTATGAATCTTAAATGACATTTTTACAGTACATTGTATATGCTGGGACTAAATAATCTAAACTTGCTTCCTAGCACATTTGAATGTTAATGAAGGAAAGATGGCTCTGCAGGGCTTAAAAGTAGATATTTTAATGATAGGGTCGAAGGAGTTACTTCCCTTCAATCTGATATAGAGCAATTGTCTACAGTCTGATAACTGATTGTAAGTTTGTACTAGGTTAGAAGTATATATTATCACCACTAATCAGCTTATCATGGTATGCCATGATGGTGGAATGTTTTCTCTTGGTGGTTAACTATTTATGAAATAATGTCACAATTCACAGTGTTGGATATTTTTTGGCAACAAATTTGTATGACAAATAGTAAGATTGGTGGTGGCAATATAGCTTTTAACATGCATATTGATTGTCATGTAAAGTACATTGATAAGCAGTAAAAGTCTCTTATAACTCATTTTATGAGTGGCCAATGTTTTATCTTATTGTTTTATATATGCAAAACTGTGATAAATGTAAATATTGGATGAGACTATAATAAATAAAATTTGTGAATATATTACATAGATCATACAGGAAATGGTATATCATTCCTTTTTTAAATTGATTTTTCCTTAAAATGATGTATGTTTTGTGTAACGCATGCTGTCATTGCAAATGTATGTTTATGGCGATGAGCTGTATGCTTAAGCTTAAAGTAAATATTCTGTTCTGTTCTATAAACTATATAATTTTCAAACGTGTTACTAATAAAACGAATATAGCAATTTAATATAATGCGTTAAAGAATAACAAATTATTAACAACTGATTGTATATGATTGAAATTGAGTGAACTTTTCGAGCGACATGTTTAATTGAGTGAACTGTTAATTGAGGTTGCCAAAACTTGAGTGATTTTTTTGAGTGATTTAATGTGTCAGGAGGTGTTATAAAACATCATTCGCCGTGGTTTGAAATCATAACCATCACACTGCTGCTGAAAGCGTTTGTTTTATTGGCGAAAATAAAAAACACAACTAGAAAAGATACTTCACTAACTGCAAACATGAAGGCGTTATCTTTATGTAAGTCCAAAATTAGAAAAAAAGTTGTGTCACAATGTTTTGTACATTTTTTCAAATACTAAGATAATAACTTTTATATTAAAAAACAAACAGAAAACTGGGAATTGTAGTATAATAAATATACCAAAAGCACTCCCAATAAAAAAAAGCTTAAATACAATACAGAACCATCGCCATAATTTTGTTGCAAAATGTTTGTTAATTAAAAAAAATAATACAATGAATGGATAGTTTTGGACATGCGTGAGTTTAACCAAGAAACTTAATCATTAAACACTGTTTGCTTTTGATGCCTCTTGTTATCCTGAATCATTAACTTAGAAACAAACGCAGAAACAATCTTATGATAAGCTTAATATATTTAAGTTTAAGAAGTAATTTTAATAATTTCATATCATATTTTAATAAGGAACAGTGACACATGTGGACACTTGTAATTCTGTAGTGAACTGTTCTTGAGTAACACCATCATCAGTGAAGGTGCATTATGTAACAGCATTGATCATCTGTAAGACACCTGTACACTTTGAACCTTTATCAGTACAATCAACATCCAATAATAACCAATCTCTTACCAGGCCGATTGTCTTTTATCTCCATATTACGTCTATGGGATTTGCCAATAACTGTTAACGTTGGTTGACTGCAGCTGTCTGGTAAGCACCGTGGCTGGTACACGGCGACCCGGGTTCAACACCCGCATCCGGCTCGATTGGTGGTCACCACACCGGACAGCTGGGGTTTAGTCTGTATACTCCAGCTTCCACCGATAGCAAATGGGCACGTCAAGACTGAAAATCTTTCTGTTAAAATTTATAAGCTGGAAATTGGAGCTTAAATTAAATATTCGCCCCGAATTTCGTAAGTCTTGTAAGACAATTAGTTAGGGGTGCTTGTATCCATTCCGGGTCCTCATGTAACGCAGCCTCAGGCTCGGAAGGGCTTCAGAAACGTCGACACCTAAACACATGACTTTCGGAGCGTAATTCAATTAAACACAAACTTTACAGTTTCTTACAAAATGATAATACAAAAAAAAGGATATAGTAAATGGATTTTGCAGAAATATTATTATATAATAATAAATAAACTTTATAGATATTTTAACAAAACACGTTAGCTAAATATGGAACCGTTTAAGTACGTCGTTATAATCAAGAAAATAAAACAATTATTATAATTTTGAAGGAGTACACGTAATAAACATAATAAACCCAAAGATTGGCGACCCACTCTGTGAACAGCGTTCGCATTGTTTGCACCGACGTGCGTTGACACGAAAGTTGTCAATTCTCATGTTTGGTGGTTAAAATGTGTGAATAACAGTTATGATGGCGGATTAATGGCATGCCCTTAACCGATGCATCTTTATGTAATTCACGTGCCAAACATGTGTCATAATCGGCTTGGAAACTGAACTGTGAATTGTCGAAGCTAATAATAGTAATAATAATAGTAATATATATTTATGCTTTTTCGATCTTCACTTCATTTTCAGTCTTACATGAGATGGATATACATATTAAATACATAAAAAGAATGAGAGGTATAAAAACTAAAACTTCAATTAAATTTGACTTAAGTTTATTAGGTTTTATTAAATTTAATTATAGTTAATCTATTTTTATTTACCGCGTCGCATCTCATTTATGGATTGAGGAAATGATGGATTTTACAAGTAAATTGCATTTGTTTTTATCAAATTTCCCTTCTACTTCCAGGCCAAGTTAGGTGCGAAGGTCGCCGCGGGGGACAGACTGAAGCTGAGAAGAATGTGACTCGTCTGCGGAATGTGATGCCAGAGAAGTTGGCCACGTTCTGCAAGATGCATCTCTCCTTCCTGCTCGGACTGGACGGTTCCAAGCTTGAGGAAATCTTCACAGAGCAGGGGACCACTGACTGTAATGCGAACAAGAGGAAGCTGTCGATGCCGTTCTCCAGGAGAAAAGGTGATTATTTGTTATTTGAAAGGCTTCACAAATTAAGGAAACTGTCAAAGATCTTTGGACAAATTTGATATACAACAGAATAATGTACATTTTTAATTCATCCTTTCATGTAACTTCTTAAGTAGGCAGTAGCGCAAACAATGGATGACGAAGTTAAATTTTATCCCATTATTTTTTTTCCCAGTAAAATTCTTGCAAATCTTGTTTTCCAAGTTGCATAATTTTGACTACCCGTTAAATGTACTGTCGATCCTTGTGCTTGATAATGTCTCTCTGACAACATAAGATCAGGATGTAATCACCAAGTATCCCCTAAATGAAGCACTGACACCTGTAACGAGGCTGAGTTGATTCAACTGGCCGATTGCGCAATATTTATTTGCTCATATTTAACAATGTGTAAGTAATCTCAGTTAAACACAATAAATATCAGGTTCGATTTCAGCTGTTTATCGAAAATAAACAAATCAAGCCTTAGATCTTGCTGGCAATCAAAGCCCCTTTGTCGCCGCTATCTTGCATGTTTATCTCCACTGTCCGCTTTATTGCTTTTTTAAATTTAATTTTGTTTAGGGAAGTTGCAACAGGCAACACTTTTATTGAGTTCCAGTCATTAAATTACAGGTTCTAGCGTCCAGATGTGATACTTTTATGGCTACTTTGCATGCACTGAGTAAATTTTAAATCCCAAATTAAACATCGTCCAGGCTCATTTGCAATCAATTGTGCTGTCTGGGCATAAAGTTCTATCAGTTTGATCTCGTTTTAAAGCTGCATTGCAATTTAAGTGTCTTGTCTATTTCAGCCATGTCGGATTTTCAAAAGAAAGCGTCATCATTTAATTGTAATCAATGTAAACAGTGAAAGGTGTATGTTGTATAAAAATGACCCATAAACATTTATCCCTTTTCATTTAGTAATGTTTTTGTGAACTTTTAGTAGCAACTAGCTATGGGAACACTTACTGGCAAACAAATCGCCACAGTTCCGTTTACTTATGGCTTGAGTATCTGCTTAACTTTAGTGCACAATGGCTTTACACATCTTCGTCCATAACGACAACTTTATAATTACAATTATAATAACTATGTTGTTGTATCCTCAGATCGCACCGTGTCCAGCCCAGCTCCCCTCTCAAAGGACCTGTTGGATGCCATGAGCTGCCTGATCAGTTTCCTTCAGAGGCCAGACTGCTTGCGCACGGAGGGACTGTTCCGCAAGACTGGAAATGTGTCACGCCAGCGACTCCTGCGGGAGTGGATCGCACAGGGCGGGGATGACCTCCACCTAGGAGATGGCACTTTCTCACCCCACGATGTCGCCACTGTCCTTAAGCAGCTAGTCATTGAGATGCCCGAACCCCTGCTCACACAGAAACACTACGAGGCGCATATGCAGATGTTAGGTAGGTTACATACATGGTCATTGAATTTGTTGATTTAAATATGTTTTATATCAAATAAACAAATGATAATCTTAATAATTACTAGTATTCTACATTAATGTTGCCGAAGAGTCTTCTAAGGACAAAGCAATAACGATTGTTGTTGTATTTTAAATCCATTAATGAAATATTTTGCTTACCTATTGCTTGTTCATAACCCCCTCCAATTTACCACTATAAGTACATTTGGAATATCAGAAACAAAAAGTTCTGCCATAAACTTTATAAAAACACACACAATTGTAATAAAATTAACATCGCCCTTTCAGAATTAAGTCGCAACGGCCTGTTAGACGGAGAGAAGCAAGTGAAGGCCATCCAGCTTCTTGTACAGCTCCTACCCCGCGAGAACGCCGTCTTGCTCGAATCCCTTCTCGACCTCCTGAACCGCGTGGCCAAGGTTGCCGAAAACAAGATGTCCGCGGAATCGCTGGGAATAGTCTTTGCGCCAAGTGTGATCTGCCCTCGGAAGATGGCACCAGAATTGATGCAAGCCGCATTGGCATCGCAGAGCAAGGTGGTGTCCATGATGATCGAGAACTCCAGTGCAATGTTCGAGGTGCCGAGGGAGCTGGCCGACGACGTGTCGCACTTCTGGCGCGCGATGGAAGACGTTTTGGACGGAAGCAAGAGCTGTGAGGATAGGGTGAACATCAGAAAGTCTAAGGTAAGGGGATGTTCTGATGTTATAAAAATGATACTAATACATCGTCACTAGGATTTAAGTTCATTGGTTAAGTCAGTTTTAATACATGTATAACGGAGTATTTTTGAGACTGCACTAATGTTGTTCATGTTTCAAAGTCGACATAGACAATATGATTGTATACAATCAAATACTCGATATCGGCTAAGATTCACGCACATAAAAACGGTAGTTAAAAAAGCATATTTGTTATGCAATCAAGTACTTGATAATGGCTAAAGTTCACATAGCCAATAACAACTGTAATTTTCAAAGAGTATTTCTTATACAATCAGTTGTACTTGGTGTCGTCGTAAGTTCATTTAGACAATAACAACTGTAATTAACAAAGCATATTTGTGTCGTGTTCTGAGAAAACTGGACAAAATGCATGTGCGGAAAGTGTCGTCCCAGATTAGCCTGTGCAGTCCGCACAGGCTAATCAGGGACGACACTTTCCGCCTTAACTGGATTTCCGGTAAGAAGAAACATCATTTAAACGAAAAATGTCACAAAAGCGGAAATTGTCGTACCCGATTAGCCTGTGCGGACTGCACAGGCTAATCTGGGATGACAATTTACGCACATGCATTATGCCCAGTTTTTTTCATAACGCGACACAATTAACAAAGCAAATTTCATAATCAATCCTTTTTTCTTCAGTATAACAGCTCAAGAGCCGCTAAGACCATTAGCATGTATGCCGATCGCAAGTCCTCGGAGACGTTTGATTGTGCCCAGGACACACAAGTGGCGCTGGCTGAGGTCGACTTACATGATCAGTCGTCGCTCGAGTGTGCGAGCAATCAGAAACTGATTGACCGTTCCCGCAGCCACTACGTGCGTAACAAGGGGAAGCACTCTCGTAGCAAGTCAATTGGGGCGTCAATCAAGGTAAATATCGGGACAAATGCATTTGTGATAATATAATACTAATGATAATAATAATATATTAATTAATTAGTATGCTTTGCATATTTTTATTTTATGTAGGGAATACAATGTTACTGTATATAATTAACCTGAACAATTTCTGTATTTTGCATTCCTTTTTTACAGCAAAATTGTAGATCATGTAAACCAATATATTTATTGGCAGTTGATTTCAACAGCTTCAATGTCTAACAAGTTTTCCTCTCCCATCTTTCAGAAACACTTGCTGAGAAGAACCAAGTCTCACGAGGTATGCGACTCTCAGAGCGGAGAGGAGCTGGGCTGGGGCATTAACAAGGCGACATCCATCGAAAGCGTAGATAACATCTCGTTTAACGACACCCTCGACAACAAACTCGAACCTATGCTGGTAGGTAGACATTTAACATTGATGATATATCAAATTTGTAACCAATTAAAATAGTTGCTGAAATTTACACTAAGAATAAGCTCCAACCTTTTAAGAGTCAAAGTTTATTTTAGTCAGCAGAACCCCTGGGTTTTATTATTAATCCCAAGAAAAAAAATCAAAATTACTGAATAAATGCAAAAAAGTATGTTCACAAGAAATGTTGACATTATTAAAATGTATGAGTGTCTTATCTTAATCACTTCATAATCCATTAATCTGCCTAAATTTATAAATGATGTTTAAAATAATGCAAGCACATTTATTGCAAGCACTTGTTAAATGTTACTTTTCTTCATTAGTGATTATACGCAATATTTTTCTTTGTATTGTAGAGGCACAGTCCAGCCGTACACATCGTTGAGTTGGAAGCGTCCCCACGCAAAGTGAGGCCATACACGCGTCTTATCAACGAAAACATCGATGACCAAACATCTTCTACAAAGTCACAGTACCGCCCGCCCACCCCGAGCAGGATCCAGCTTCCAAACACGTATTCGGGCTCCCGACCTGTTGGCGTGGTTTACCCCATCACCAAGATGACGGATAGACTACCAGACGTCCTCTTGTAAGCATGCAGAGGTCACCGTCAACGATTTTTTGAAACCCCGAGTGAGGTCTAACAACCAATATCTATGATAAGTGTAATATATAAAGTGCACAAAAAACCTCAAAGTTTGTTCAGAAGTTCAGAGTCACGGATAGACACTTTATAAGTGACCGTGTGTGAAATTAGAAACTTACTCGTCCAATGTGCTAGGGCTGCTAGTTTTCGACATGCTCTGACTTCCCGTGAATGATAACTTTTATGACGTGTTACTGTTTAATGAGTGTTTAGTTGTGTTCTTAAGTTACACCACAAGTGTAATGAGTTATGAAGTTATCTGTGTGACAGAACACAATACAGTTGTTCATCTTTTAATCATAATACAACCATAGTAGTTTTTATTATTACACAATTTAAAACTGTATTATTATTGTTGTTGTTGTTGTTGTAATAAGCTTTAATATGAACAACGTGTTCTCTTTATATCAAAATTCTTAATTTTAATTTGCGCGTTTGTAAAACATTGTTATTGCTTAAGCGTTAAAGTGCTATTGTGTTTAAAATGTAATATGAGTGTTAAAGAGTTTGTGCATATGTATACACATTCCATTAAATGTGGCGTGTTCTGAGAAAACTGGGCAAAATGCTTGTGCGTAAAGTGTCATCCCAGATTAACCTGTGCAGACTGCACAGGCTAATCTGGGATGACAATTTACGCACAAGCATTTTGCCAAGTTTTCTCAGAACACGCCACAAATTGATGACATATGCAAATCGAGAGTAGAAAATAAAGATATAAAAAATATGTTATGTCACATTCAGACGTTCAACAGTATCATGGGTTCAGGCTGTATAACTTTCTTGAAAAGGTGTGGTATACAAAGTATTTTGGTTCGCAGTATGGCACAATAATGGAGCTGTCAGCCCCTCGTTATGTAATGTTTGTCAATTTGTGTTAAAAAGTCCAGATGCTTTAGCCGTTGCAATTGAACTATTGAATGATGTGTCAGGGGACTACATAATTCTTGCAAACTTGGAAGGGAAATAATTCTTCTTTGCAGCAAAACATTTAATGTCCGGTATGTGTAAGTTATCTCCCTGCATTCGACCGCTTGAACGTTTCAATCAGCAATAGGTTTGAAGCTGTAGACACCGAGATTCATTTGCTGCGTTACAAGCAATTATTGTATCCATTATAATCTGTTTAAAAACAATTGATCGGTTATTTATGAATCAAACATGTATAAACTTAACCTGACGATCATTCTAATGACATGTATGTATAGAAAACTAACACAAAAATGAAAATAAAACGTGACGTTTTGCAATGAGTTTGGATAGCATAATAACATTTCAAAGGCAAGACTTCCTTTATGTCAGGGGTTGGGCGAATTAATTTGCCCATGTGCACCCGCCCGTCCCATTCGCCCATCTTGCAGTCCGCCTATTTCTTTTATATTCGCTATGCTAAAAACATTATTGTTAGAGTGAAATATATTTGTGTGCACTTGAACTTTCAAATCTGTATATCTGGTTGTATTTTGGTTTCGTAGAAATGGAGTTATGTACCATGGGTTTTGTTTTGTCATTCAAAATTAAGTGACTACAAAACTTGTTTTAGTATGCGAATATTCACGTGACACAAATACACGTTACTATAAAAAGTTGTTTGTTCCTTTGGATAAGTTCAGTTGGGGGTAAGTTCTTAAGACTGTGCGTAAGTTAGAGTTAAAGCAATAATCGGCTAAGTCTCAAAAGCTACAACAATCGGCTTGTACTTGAACACGATTGAAGTCTGATTGCCCCATACTATTGTAAAGTAGCGAAAACTATCTCAAATAACTCGCATATTTAGGGGGGGGGGAGGGGGGAAACCGTTCTTCGATCATAAACAAAGAGTTTCGCATATTAAATGTTCGTTAGTATTTGTAAATTGCGAAATGAAAATACATTTTGATTGCTGTGCTTGTATTTGTATTTTCTTCTTTTTAAATAACTATAATGATACAAAAACCAATTCAAACAATATATTAATATGTGTGGATGTCATTGTAATATCTCACCATCTATTCTGCGTACTTTTAGTCAAATCTTTTTTTTAACTACTACTCACGTTTCTGATAAAAACGATGTAGACTTCGAGGACTCCAGTTATTATTTTTGTATATCTGTTATCTTAACTAAAAATGCAGTTAGTATTTTAAGCCAATGTGCTTAAAGACATTCCACATAACTTTTCTTTGTCCTCTTGCTTAATGCCGCATCAACCATACATGGCATTTGCACTGCACTTACATACACTCATTTCATCTCAATTATGAAACGAAGGCAAATAATTACAATACAAATAAATTGTGCATTGATTAATACATACACAAGTTATTACTCGTACATAAACATCGATAAACAAATGTGTACAGGCTGTACAACACTTGACTTTCAAAATCTGCAGACATAATTTATGGAATATTTATAACAAAGGGAAGTAATTGTGGAAAAACAGTTATAGGTTAGGTTACAGCTTTCCAGCTATTAAAATGATAAAGGTATGTGATTTAAATAATTCAAGATGATTGTGAAAGTTGATTTGGATTTGTGTAGAAAAATGTTGATACTGATAAAAAAATAATAAAGACAAATATTTCATGAATTTCTAAAAAACTAACCATAGTTTCATTTATAAATTTCACATCAAGCCAACTTATTCAAATATAGAAATGTCTTATGTTTAACTATACTGGTAATTTTAATCTGAATCAAGAACATCTAGTGGGTAAGGCGCTTAAAGCAATGAATGTTTTACTAAGTAAGTGTAATCAATTTGATTTAAAACCTAGAATTTATTGCCAATTATTCGATGCCTTTGTTGGATCTACGTTAAATTATGCAGCAGAAACATGGGGATATTCAAAAGCGAAAGAAATCGAAAGAATACACTTAAAAGTTTGTAAAAGAATTCTAAATGTTAAACCTAATACTTGTAATGCCATAGTGTACGGTGAATTGGGTAGATACCCACTATATGTAAATAGGTACATCCGTATGTTTAATTATTGGTGTTAGCTTGTATCTACTGAAAATATTATTTAAAAAAAGGTTTACGAACAATCACTTAATAACTGTTCTAAAGGCCACCGTAACTGGGTATATAATATTAAGCTGATGTTGGAAACTCATGGTTTTGCAGATGTTTTTAATAACGTCCATACTATTAACCCTAAAGAATTTGTACATATTTTTAAACAACGAGTAATTGACACCTTTAAACAAGAATGGTTTGGTACCATAGAAAAGAGCTCTGTTTTAGAAATCTATATGCAATTTAAACAAACGCTAGAGTATGAAATGTATCTCGATGTTCTCCCAAAAAGTCTCAGATTCTATTTTTGTAGATTGCGCATGTCGGCACATCCATTACGTATCCAGTCAGGTAGATATGCAAGGAATAATACACCAAGACAGGAACGATACTGTTTAATTTGTAACACAAACGNGTTTTTTTCTTCACAAAATACGGAAATATGGATGTCTTATCATGTTGACATATTATTTGTAAATATATGTGTTTAGACGATGTACTATGTGCAAGTCTTGAATAAAAAGTATGTCTGTCTGTCTGTCTATATCGTTAACATAGTATAGACAAGTGTTTTTTTTTTAAATCCAAAGTGTCTTAAATAACCTTTTTAAGAAAAAAATGCTTAAATTTTGGTGAAATGTATATATATTATTAATACCCCCCAACCCCTTCATTTTAGTTAGAAATGAGCGAAAACATGTCTTAAAATATAACAAATTCCATTTTGCAAACACAAATGAGATTTTATAGTAAACCGGATTTATAATTATATCACATACAACAACGGGAAATACAAACATTTGATTTTCGCTCTAAAATATAGCCATATCAGTGACTTTATTTCTTGGGCGGCCATCTTGGACGCCATCTTGGATCCTAGCTCCCCCCCAGCACTTTTGATCATAACGATTTATTTTTTATTCCGCAATCTTCAGAACTTACCGAACATTTAAGTACGCGAAACCCTCTGTTTATGATCGGAGATCGATAAAGATGTTTAACTCTCGGTTTATTTGCACTGCTATAGCCGCGTCTCCAATCTTATTGCAGCCTCAAGCCTATATTCCTTACAACCTTACAGGCAGATGCCAGAGAGAAATCGTCTTAAAGTAATGATATTTTACGAACTTATTTTAGTACCATCCCAAAATATATTGGAGCTGCGGCGTTAGCAAAAGTTTGCTAACACATTTAATACAAACACTTAGTTTTGTTTTAATTTGTTGATTTTTTTTTTATACAAAAAATAATAAATGCAAATGCGATGCTTAATTCAAATAGTATCTCTGCACATATGATGTTATGCATGTGTTTAATGCCGGTATAAATTAAATCGAGCAATAAATGACATGGCAATGTACATATCTCTTTAGCCTTTAAGCCCTGCTGAATGGCGCGTTGCAATAAACGTTGCAATAAATGTTTTGCAATTAAGTCCTCCTTAACATCGCCCTGAAGTCGTTTCTTATTTCACGTAAATTAAACGAAACCTTGGTTTTGAAGTATTCAATAAAGTACTGCAGAAAAGGTGACATGTCTCTGTTTTGGAATCATTATAAAATATTCAAAATAAACATTCCAAACCCCATGATACACGGGGACTACCAATGTTTTTTTCGCTAATTTTTATTTTACAATTGTTAACTGCTGCATATTTCTACACTGGTCAACAGAAAATACCGGATACTACGGTAGTATTCGCGTTTATTGCGTGCTTCAAGAAATACTGCGCAATTCTAAACACAAATTTATAAACAAGTTTGACAGTTGATCTATGTTTCCGATTTAGAATCAAGGCGCCCCGTCGTCATCATCCCCGTCGTCGTCGGCGTTGTCAGATGTCTTTCCTAGCAGCCGATTCCGATGCCTCTGCCGACGCCGTAAAATTTTACGATATCTTTCAACTTGATCCTGAAGAAGTTTGGACTTTCCGGCATCCGTCAGTGGCGCCGGAGTCACCTCCAGGGAAGCCCTGTCTAGTGCGCATGCGCCGTCCCGGATGCTGAAGTCATCGATGGAAATGTCGCCCTCGTAACCAACATCGGTGACAGCCTCAAAGATCAACTGAAAGAAAGTTGTAAAATATCCAGTAGGTAATACCCCAGTTGTTTATTTCTTTATAATTATACATTTTGTTGATTTCTACACCAAAAAATATTGTATTCAGTACGTGAAACCGGATCAGCTCATTTTGCCCTATGTTTTTACAATACGGACCATATTCTGATGCCAATACATGTTCGGTCGGCCTCGACAGTTATCGCTATCGAACACGTTTTACAACCACCAGCATAATAATATATAACATATACAGTGTCAAAAAAGAAGTCAAACTTCATCAAGAAAGTATTAATATATAGTTTTTACTCAAACATCAGCATAAAATAAATGTCTTATTGTCTAAACGTGAGTATAATTCGTTAATTTGGAAGGGGTGGGGTCCGAACATAATGCAGCCTCGGAATTTAAGAAGGACCGCGCAACTTTCAAAAATTCTAACATACAAAATACGCAAAAACAAAAAACATTCCAACAGTCTACCTGGTATCCGGAGCGGGCCGTCTCCTCGGACACCGCGATGCTTGCTTTGATCCACAGATTACCTTGGTTACCGAACACGCGCCACAGCGCAACGTTCTCTTCGCTGGTCAGAAGCTGAAACACGTGGCATCAAAAAGCTCATTTAATCCCTGCATCATTACACAACACGTCGATTCAAATATGATTTTTATTATATATGATTGTATTCTTCATTATTATATTTCATTTAGCACTATTTCAATTATGTAGAAAATAGAGTGGATATAGCTAAAACCCATTTATGCCTAGTGGACTCTCCCATCCTTCTAAATTAAATCAATTTATTTCCAAAAATAACGATGTCTAGTCTATTTATTTCTATATTTAGAATATTTTTTTACAGAAATTCCTTTAAGCAAACAGCGCAGACCCAGATGAGACGCCGCATCATGTGGCGTCTCATCTGAGTCTACCTGTTTGCCAAGGCCTTTTTTTTCTAGACGCTAGGCATAAATGGGTTAATAAATTAAAAACAAATGTACACAGTACTAATCCATTAAGATTTGGAATGATTTTAATTAGAATGCAGTGGCTGTCGTTAATATATAGGGGGCAGTAACCACTACGTGGAGTTTGTTACCTACCCTACTATAGACAGTGAGAGTGCCGGTCTGACGTCCATACATGTGATAGTAGAACTCGATACACTGGGGCTGGAGGCCGCGGTACCGAGGTGACCACATCCGGGCGGCGTGACCCTTGGAGCGCCCACTCGCCTCAATGAACAAGTAGTAGCCTGTAACATGCAAATTAACTGATAGAAGAATGGAGCGGAGCGCTACAGCGCTTACAAGAAAGAAATACATATGCGTAAATTTAGACCTCGATACATTTATGTATTAACATGAATACATCTGAGAAATATATATGTATGGAAAATGAGGAAAATACCATTTTCACTCGCATAGTTCATGTACCGCACCGTCATACACTCTACCATAGTCTTTTTCTTGCTTGTGATTTCTATCCGAGGTTTTTGTTCCTGCGTGTGAAAAATTGTATACACCGCGCAAATTTACGAGGTTCTACGAGTTCTCACGGGTTCAATTTGCGATACATGCACTATGTGGATATGGTTGGTTGTCTCTATACCGGAAGGTAAGGGTTTTATCCGGGTACTCCGGTTTCTCCCCGCCGCACAAGACCATGTCCATAATAAATATCTTTCAGTAAACAAAAACACTTAGCTGGAAATGTAAGCTTTAATTCATGACTCGTCCCAACGTTCATAAGTCTAGTAAGTTAATTAGGAAGGGGTGCTAGGACATTTTCCGGGTCCTAAATTAACGTAACCTCAGACGCGGAAGGACCTCATAAACGTCGAAATACACATACGCACACTATTAAAAAATGTATTACTATAATTCCCAGTGATGGTATCAAAAAATTACATCTTTGTTCGAACCGAACATTTATTTACTCGGGTGGGAAGAAGAATACTTCAGCTATATTTTTTACTCAGAAAACTTTTTATGGTCCAGGCGGCTATAAACCAGTGACCTTACGTTCCCAATGCCAGCGCCAATGTAACTTAAAATTGCTACCACTATTTTCACAGCCGACTACTCACCCTTACTATCGCCGCAGGTGTGGTCCGCTTCCGGTCCAGTATTGGCTGAGGGTGTGCGACCCTGGATGCGCGTCCAGTCGAACTGATCTGTGGTGTTGTCCTGCTCGAACCCGCACATGCCCGGGTCCTCGAACCCGCAGAACGTCTGGGTCTTAGCTGAAAGGATGAAACAATGCAGCAGTCTAAAACAATCGTCATAATTGATATATTTTCCTTTAATTTTAAACGCGGACTGAACAAGTTTGCACAAAAATCATGAGGCTGAAGTCGGCATTTAAGAGAATATTTATTTAAAATGCATATTGATATAAAATTTAAGAAATTAAATTAATGAACGAAATTATCCGCGAAAATAATATATTCCAGAGCAACAAACAACGTGATATTTAGTCGAGGAGGTGCCGATTGGGATTGACATCGCAGAAAGTGGCAGTGTGATAGCTGAATATCGTATACAAATTATTTCTTCCTTATATCTTCTTTACCTATATGTCCTTTATGTTATTTATCTTTAAATTGCACAACTATTTTGTTCAAAGTGTTTCAGTTTTTCAATTACTACTTCATATATCTGTCCAATATACTATAAGAAAAAACAACATGTGCATCAACAATTCTACACTGTTTGCAATATTTACCACGTGCATCTCAGTTCATAATATATAAACTGTCAACTTCATGATATTATATTTCACCAATTGATTAATTTGCATACGCTTGGCATTTGCAGAAAGAACGTATCACCGCTGTCTAGACGACCAAACGTTTGACATCCGTACACAGAGACCATAAAACATCCAACAAACAGGGGCCATGACAAGCAAATGTCCTGTAATTTGCGGTAGAACACATGCTCATGCACAATTACAACAATTCCAAATGACGATTTGTGGCTTTGAATGACAGAAAAGCTTGTTATCGTCATCTTCATACATTTCACACGTTGCGATGATTTAGGTTCTCTATTTAAGTGTCTTATTTAACAAGAAAAAAGGAACATTTTAAACTTCTGTGTGCATAGAATTAAGACAAACGAAAGAAACGTCTGCAAAGTGATAGTGACCGTCCATTGTTTGCTATTGGTAATAATTGCGTTTTTAAAAATTGAAGTTAGCTGCAGCGAGCACAGGTTGTTTATTGATATACATTATGACGTAACTGTATGAAATTTAAAAATAGATAAATAATTGTATTGTTTCATATTACAAAGAAACATTATCTTGGGAAAGTGTTCGAGTTCTGTTATTAGAAAGCACCGAATGGCAATCACTGTATACAATAGAGCAAGGTATGAGAAAATTAACACACAGAAATAAGCCGCTGTATGGGAAAACCGGGCTTAAAGCATTGGCGTAAAGTATCTTTCCAGATTAGCCTTAGCGGTCCAAACAAGCTAATAATTGACGACACTTTTCGCATATACTTAAGTTTCGTTTAAAAGAGACTTTCTTCAAATGAACAATTCCATTAAAGAGGAAAGTATCTTCCCTGATGAGCACAGGTTAATCTGGGACGATACTTAAAGGGACTGTAAACCACGAATGACGAAAAAATAAAAGTTCTAAAATACCGTTTTTTTTTTTTTTTTTTTTTTTTTTTTTTTTTACAATTATTAGTTTATATTGATTAAAATATCACGACTGGTATATAACCTTACTTGAAAAAAGTTTTTATTTTTTTAATTTTTACTGGGTATGCATACCAGGTAACTACCAGTTAACTATAAATAACGCAAGTAGATTGATCATCATCGTCACGTGGTAAAGCCAGGAATGCAAATTGTGCATGCGTATTGAATTGTATATATTTGATATATAAAATGATCAATCTACTTGCGTTATTCATAGTGTGTATATCGTAATGTCACCTATTTTCGCGATCTACTTTCGATTTCACATTGCGAAATTTTATTACCGAATATACTGAAAATATGAACTTTGTCAAGTAACGTAATATACCAGTCGTGATATTTTAATCAATATAAACTAATAATTGTAAAAAAATACGGTATTTTACAACTTTTCTTTTCCCGTCATTCGTGATTTACAGTCCCTTTAACGCACATGCATTTCGCCTGGTTTTCCCAGAGCGCGGCTCAAATATATATGAGCGTAACTTGACGGTAACAAATGCATCGGTGTAACCATTTCGTTTTCAAAAGAGATTCAAAGAACGCAATGTTACGTAATCAAATGGAAACAGCAAACGCAAGACAGAGAGGTACTTAACTGCTAATTGATATAACAATTCAGGAACAGTAGAGAAGATATAAATCAGGACATTTATACAAGTGATATTCCTTGAGAAAACACATTATAATTGTTTTCCAAATAGAGAACGTCTGTTCGTCCATCGTCAGCTCTAATTACGGTAAGTGAATTGGTGTCTTTGTATCAATGTAATAAACACAATTAAATAATACGATAATATTTGAATTACTACTGCATTATTTAATGTTATATTCATTATTACTTCTTTTAAGCTTGGCGAAACCATTGTCAAGTTACAAGTATACAAACCAGCTGCGAGTTGAACAAAGAACTATAGTAGCATCAACGTAATAATGTTAATCCATACGATGTTGAAAGAAATAACTTATTGAAACAAGTGCATCTGCATGTTGCTTTTCAGGACCGACGGTTCATAACTTACTATTGATGCCAATATCAGTATGCGCCACAAACAGACTGCTGGGTAAAGAAAGAAGGTTGGTACACATGAAATATTGTACCATCTTTCGAAATAATCCGTGCACAAACGTACTGGTAAAAAAACAACCGTAACATATTCAATTAATGTTATATTTGTATTACAGCTTATTGTAGAAGGTGTTGCTATAAATTAATAACTGCGTTCTTAACACTCATAATATGTGATGTTCGGCTAGACAGTAATCCCTTCTTCCTACAGTCAATTCCTATGCACTGGCAGCATAAATTGATTCCCGGGTTAATCATTTTTATTGTTTATATTCATTTTTAAGTTTTGCGTTGCTGTTATTGTCCTGTATTGTATGTTGTTTAGTTCCCAGATGCAAATACATACTAGATGGTAAGCATTATCTCTCACTCTTATTAATGATTCTGGAAATGTATTCCTTCAATATTAAACTTATTAAATTAACAACACATTAAACGACATTTAGTCGTTGATATTGCTATCATATCTGTTAATAAGGGTTTGATTATGGGCAAAGACATCCAAGCGGACACATATATAACGGCCTACGTTTTAACAAGCGAACATGAAATACATGTATCACAGATTTACGAATCGATCGAAATAAGTCATCATTCTGTTCTTTTCTGTATCACCGTTTAACCAGTGAAATACATTCACCTATACGATATTATTATAATTTATCACTTCTGATGCATACAAATCTAAAACAAGTTTCTAACGGTTAGACATAGCTGAAAAAAAGAACCAACTAATTAAATGATACAACGATTTGATTTAAGATATTTGACTCAATTCATGAATAATTCAAAACAAAATAGTTTTGTTTTTACTCAAGAAGCGAAACTATCTTTTATTAGCAACACGTATATACTGGTAGACGACTCTGAATGCTCAATACAATCCCAGATTAAACTCTAAATCACATATATTGCAATTTTTTAACATGTTTCCACAAATAACAATCGGTCTGTATGTCTTTCAGTCAAAACAATTAATGCCTAATCCAGTGACTGTTATAGCGATCAAGAGCATTGTCAACGAAAACGCAAGATAAAAACATAGAACATGCAGGCACAAGGAATGCATTGTGATGCCTGATAAGAAAATCAAATAGTGTCAGGAAAGGTTTACCCTTATATACAATCTATTTCTAGAAGTGACGTGACACGTGTTAATTTGCAGAGTTAATGCAATGCATACGTTGTGGGTCTGACAATTTCCCGAGCGTGATATGTATATTAAAATCACATTTTATAGAGAAAAGCAATTTTGTTTTCAATATCACTAAGTAGACCTTTTGAAAGTCAAGAATCAACCAAAAGAGAAAGTCGTGCAAACTTCAGGTTATCCTGTAGGACATTGCAAACGTCGCAACACTCACATTAAAATGACTCAAGTCGATGTAATTGATAAAGAAATATTGCTGTTATGAACATTGACAACAAAGATCAAATCTTGTCAAAGTGATAATTTTCGTGACTGGTAAATTAGACTGGTCCCTTAGAGGTTCCAATTGAATAGAAACGTAAGATATGTGTGAAGATTAGTAATACAAAAGCAATTAATAATGTTATCCGATAAACACTTGTTTGAAGATATTTAACTTGCTACTTTTACCTTTCTTAAGACTTTAAATTTAAAAGTTTTGGACATAACATTCTTTTAAACCAAAGTAATGTATCCAACAAAAATAGTCTAAAAAATAATGAAAAAATATAGATACCAAAATATACAGTTTTTAGATAATATTAATATCGACTAAATTGCATCTATTAAAACTAACAGCGGAATCTGTTAATGAAATGTAATAATGGTAAATATATCTTTTCCTAGTTTCATCATAAAAGTTACATTTTCTAGAGAGCGTTTCAACTCGTTCTTGTCTGGAGTAAGATCGAAACAATAACACAAGAAGCAAACTTGAAGACGAAACCAAATCATTTTTAAGGATTTAGAGATTTGACTGACACTTCTTCATCAGTTTGCAGGAATACTTATAATGATTATATGTTACGAACAGCAATTGGCGTACAACAGAGAGCAGCTTGTTTACACTCCGCGATGCCGCTGCAGCGGAGCAATCTAGGAAGAAACAAGCATTAAACTGCCGTATTATCAGACCGTCTTAAGACGAACAGAGACGATATAAATCAGGACATTTATACAAGTGATTTCGGATATCTGTTCAACAAACATCATCACTGTGTTTAGTGGGTAAACATCGGAGATAACATCTGAAGAAATAATTAGTAGAATATTTTTACAGAGATACGATGGCAGCAAAAATAATTAAAAGTGTTGCATTTATATCTTCAATTCTACCATGAAACTGCATGTTATTACCACAAGATGCTTAACAATAGGAAGTAGTGGCGCCTAAAATTACCAGAACCAGACAGTGTTTTACGCATTCACATAGCAGAAGTAAACAGTGACCTATGAGAACGCGATTGTAAAAGTGTAAACGTGTAAAATATTTAACAACAGTTATAGATCTAGATAGTTGCATTAAATAAATACTTGATAAGATTTGTTCAGAATCATTTCTTGCAAGACCTCATTACGTATACATCAATAGCGATAATAAACACAATTAAACAATTGTTGGTTATCATTGAAATTATTGTTCGTTTAATCTAAATACTAGACATAAAGAGACGAAGATGTAAAGAAATGGATCACGATAAAAATATCCTCCTGCCGATTAGATGAAATGGGCAATACAACGAGTTGGCGTTACATCAGTTATAACAAAACGTTTGATGAAAACAGTAGTGCAAACTTATTTTTGTCAATTCATGACTCTTCGTAAGTTCTTTCGAAAATTACAGCGAATAATTACATAGCAACGCTTTGAAGTTCATATGATTTTGTTAACGTTATACACCACCCTGGCGCACAATCTAATTAAAGATAAACTTATAGCGCATACTGCAGAAAACCTTTGAGAGAAAACATGTTATTACTTAGACAATAATTAAAACTAAATTCGTGACCATGAAATATTAGAAAGGTATACGTGTCTACATTTGTGTTTCCTGTTTGAAAATTTATTTATTGAATTCGAAGGCAAGATTTTTAAAAGTTATAGGGGTTCCTAACTTCCTATGTGCAGTAATTGTTCGCGACTAATTTATGTAAACACTTCTATGAGAGGGATCGTGTGCCTACTCTGAAAAAAGGAAAGTAATTCCATTTTCACCAAAGCTCTAACTACACCATTGGGTATTGGTGATGTGTAAAATATAGAATAAACATATTCTTAACAAGATTTATCCCAAATCTTTTTTTTTTTTTTTTTTTTTTTTTTTTTTTTTTTTNGCTTATATAAACGCTCTCGAGTCCGTTTCCTGGGACTATAACCAGTACTTGGTGTCTTTGAGGGAGATCAAAGGAACGCTCCCAGTGGGGTTCGAACTCATGACCTCCCGATCGCTAGGCGGACACCATATCCACTACGCCACGGCGATCTTCAGAGGCTGTTAGCAATGGAGATATGTTTTTTTTTATGTGGATAAAACATATTAACGATGGACAACCACGGGGAACAATCCAATACATCAACTCAATTAATAGCAAATATTTAGCTTATCTTCTTCATTATTGCGATAGCAACGTTGAATATACAACGAGGATACACTTTTCGATGGCTGTTAAAACGATAGGCGTTTTGTCAAAATTTCACGATCTTTGAACGCTATCAGTGATCAGCATCATGGGTACATTGTGGTGCATCAACAGGGTACATACTACTTTATCCAACTGAATTATAATTAATGAACACTTCCGTACAGAAAAAGAACTGACACAATTTAATGAGATATGAACTTAAAAGAGTGTCAGTCTTGAACTTGTGTTGTTGTCAATGCATGATTACATGTAAGTTATTAGCTATTGTAATACAGCATCTTAGAACAATGACTGGCATGCAACGTGTCTCAAGAGCAACATAAACATACTAAAACGAGTTTCTCGCCTGATAATTATTTCCGAATCTTCATTCTTTCTATATATTTCCTTTTTCTATTTACAGAGAAGATTCAGCTTTGATATTATATGGATATTTGCTATTGTGGAGCTCATATTTGGACATACATATTACCCATTGTAATCAGTATCATAGTGAAATGTATGGTATTTGAAACACTTTAACTTCCATTCAGATATGTTCGTAATCCACAAACGTAATTGTTTTTCCTGATAATAGTTATTCTGTGTTCATGGTTATGTGATGTATTTGTTATAATATCTCGTAAATAGACTTCACTATTGCAATACCAAAACAGTTGAGTTTGTATTTTTGTATTGCTCTTACTCAGAATTTCTTAAACTTTAATAAAGACTTTAACAGTCTTCTTCTAATTCAAACTTTGTAAAGCAGAATAAGATATTATCAATGTGTGAAATTTAAAATAGTAAACGTTGCGTAAATTTATTTTATTGTGATCATATATCGTGATTTGTATCGTCATAACCATATAAAATGCATTAAATTGATCAAACAGCCCGAAATGTAACACTAACGCTCTGGCGAAAATAATTGAGACGGTATTCATATTTAAACACTAGTTAAAGATTCAATCGACATCAACCTATATTCTGTAACGATAGTGCATGGCGGTGAATATAATAACAACAGGAATAATTTTGATTTATATTTAAAGAGGCTTATACGTTTGATTATTACAAATATCCACTAACATGTAAAACGTATTGTATTTATGGTTTTTATGATAATTTCTGAATTTTATAAATGAACTATATTGTGAACATCAAGCACTATAAAGATAGGAATAATACATGAACGCCATTGTCAAACACAATCCAGAAAAGGTTGTTTTGAATTCACATTTGCTCAGAAATATTGTACTTATAGTGTTAAAATGTTGATTTGTCATTAATTAAGTGAATTCATTTGAAATAACCGAGCGCTTAATTGTTTTTTGTTTGAACCTTTCAATTGAGGACTGTGCGAAACGACCACATAAACAGTTTTTTGCTCAATTTTTGTCCAAAAAAAAAGCAACAACAAAAGAACAAACTAAACAACAACGCATAGCAAACGCTAGACAGCGATATTTTGAACGCTTTAATTAAAATAAATGACTCGTTTTGTTAATGTTTATGACGCTGTGCATCCACACGTACAAATCATTAAGGATGTTTGAAGTTTCAAACGATGCACTTGGATATTAAACCCATTCCGGTTTTTATATGAGCCTCGCTCTGTGAAAAGGGGGCTTAATGCATGTGCGTAAAGTGTCATCCCAGATTAGCCTGTGCATTCCGCACAGGCTAATCATGGACGTCACTTTCCGCTTTCGTTGTATTTTTTTGTTTATAGGAAGAATGTTCTTGACGAAAATCCAGTTTAGGCGGAACGTGTAGTCCCTGATTAGCATGTGCGGACTGCACATGCTAATCTGGGACGACACTTTACGCACATGCATGAAACCCCCTTTTCACAGAGCGAGGTTCAATGATTATTTTCTGTAATATTAGGGCACAACAAACAGGATCCGTTGATCGGCGCATTTTTGCACAAAATCATATCGAGCGAGCGCAATACAAATTTACATATTTTAATTCCTAATTCATTTAAAGCTTGATATACATGTATTGCCAACAGATTCCTCTTAATACAGTCTAGTTCTATTTATCCGTAACTTTATAGTTACACAACACTATTGAATTGTGTAAGTGTTTGTTTTGTGCACTTCCTGCAGTTTTTATTTGCTGCATAACGCTTATTTTCTTGTTTTTTGTTAATACATTGAACACATTTGGGCGACACTTCAGTGAGAAGTAATTGCCACTGAAGTAAATAATTATGCAAACATATTTGTAAAAGCTTTTTAAGAATAACGAGAGGGAAACGAGATTTTTGTTTAGAAAAGCGCCGCACAGCTAAATGTTGCCAGTATGTTCCGTTTACCGTTTAACGAAAAATAGACAGTCTATGACGCAAAATATTTTGGCTAAACCAACATGAATAAAAAAAAAGAAACTATTCGGTAAAAAAAAAACTACACCAATCCGTTTACGATTTTAAGGTGTGACGAACATTTTATCATTTTGTTGTGGCCTTACCATAAGTTCATCTCGCCTTGCCTCGGTACTCGCCAGGATATCAGTATGACAAAAACAAAGACTTAGGATTAAGCCAAGAGCAAACTCAATAATGATCCGCGTCATGCACAAATGCGTCTTATGACATATGCGTCTTATGACATATGCGGCCAGCGTGGCTCCAGAACAGCCATCTTTATACGAATGTGTCCGCTAATTTCACACACTAGTACACACTGCTATGCGTGCTAAGCACAAACACGCGCATAAATGATCTCCTATTTTCGTGTGTCTATAGGGTTTGTTCCATATGCTATTAATTATATAATTTGCAAATGATGAAACCATTTGTGCTGTTAACATTTTTCTCGTAAACATTTGTCAAGAAATATATGTTACATCCACATATATCTGTGATTAAAATCTTTGTTCAAACGATAAGTAATTTGCGGAAAAGAAAATACAAGATTATATATATAATTAATACTTCTACCACTTTTCTCTCCCGGAACTCGTGTACATCTTAGCAAGAAGCAATAAAATACAAATTATTTAATAATCATTATTGACGATTTACGACGCTTCAGAAGTAAGTGAAGTAAGTTAAAGATACTGTTATTGTAATTGTGATGTAATTTATGTGGTCATAATTTCATAAACTGTATACATATGATATAACTTCTGTCATTATTGTATGGTACCAAAGAACAATGTATATACAAGAAAAAGCTTTGTTACTAAAAAGTGTTATTTTTCTGACTGTGACTACTCCACATAATAAATTGTATCTTCAAACGTTCATTAGACACCTGACTCAAAAGCAGACATACAATATTATTTATTTTTTTTATAAGTCTTCTCTTAATTTAAATAAAAGTAACACGCTTAAGTTCGTCCGTGTCTTCTCCGGCAGATGTTTTATAATGGTATTTATGAAATAGTATACTAGTTAACAAAACACACCATGGATCCGAGCGAGATTGGCACAATAGGACATCAATTAGTTTAACATATGATATGCAATAAGGTCCTCGCCGGAACAATAGTTATGCAAATCAATATTGCGTTTGCCCACCAATATTAAGAATGCCGTCATCAAAAGTATCACAATCTATTAATTTATTTTTGTTATTATTCTTGAATCTTTGAAAAACGGTTGAATTAAATCGTGGTCTTTTAAATGCTCAAGAAATTAGCATTTGATGTGACATAAATTCCAAAGGATAACGAGAGGCAACATTGCGTTCATTTGATGGTGAGTGAAATATTCATTCTTTAAAAAAATGACAATCCTTAAAAAAAAATTAACGTGTGTGTGGCTATTTCTAGGCAATTTCACTATGTACATGCATTTTACCTTTCCACATTAACGTGTTGAATGCGTCGCTGCTCTAAATTGCGTTTTAAGAAGATTAAAATTAAATGTTAAAATGTTTTCTCATTAAGTATATAAAATAGATTAAATAATATTTGAATCAAAATAAGATGTTGCCAACAATCATTACAAAGCTCACATAATATTCTATTTATCCTATTATTTCTTCCATTTTTACATTAATGATGTTCAAATATCGCATTTTTAGACGATTTTGTTCTGCCGCAGTTGACAAACGCAGTTTCTCCAATTTTTGCAAATTTTGGAAAAACCCACAAATGATCTAAAAATTTTCACCGGTTAAAATAACATTTTTTTTTATTTTCACTGCTGTTATTTCACTGCAGAAATGTCATATTTTATCAATAGACATACAAGAAATAGTTGTATTTAGGGATAGGTTTTAAGTTGTTCTGTGAAACATATCGCTCCGAAAGTAGTTTGCATCCTCAGATACGGTAGTTATATTCATAAAATTTCATGTTCGTTGATTTTTTCCGTTATTGTGTTTAGTACAGCGCATATAAGTCAACGAACTTCAACCGATCATTTTTAAAATGTGCTTGAGATATTTGAATCTCAAAATGTGTGATTAAATAACATTAAAATAAATATGTTCTGAATTCATTTGTTATTATTTTTTTTTTAATATTATAAAACAATGAAACCTACAGTTTTGTATGGAACTATTTTTAGCTACGACAAAGGTAATTTAACGGCCACCAGGAATGTTGTACATGTATTGAGGGCAGCTTATTTAGAAGTTTTAGGCATTTGTCTTGGTTTAATATGTTGCAATTAACGTACTTAATGGTACAGTAGCAAGATATATCGAATAAATGGTAGATGCCGAGTTGAAGAAAGGTAATCCACTTCGGCCCGAACAAAAAAAAAAGGAGCTCACTTAAGATAATCCTATTTTCTGTGTCTAAGGCGCACTGTATACATGTTCACCAACTCGGCACCAACCATGAATTCTCTATATCGTATGACAATACCATCGCAAAGCGACGCACTACCTATTCAGTTGTGTCCAGGTAATACCAAAGATTCAGATACCAAAGGTTTAAAATGTTTGAATCACAAAAACTAGAAAATCATTGACTTATCAGACACAAACTAGTTTCTATTACTTTGACATTGTGATTGCAAAAGAATATCCGAACGAGATAATTCAAAATATTTTGTGATCTGGTTAGATTATTACAAATCGATGTTTGTTTTGCAATTTGTATTTTAAAGAATGTGGTCTTATGTGCTGTTAATAAACAAGGTAATTATATAGCCACCCGGTTTTGTAGGAGCCCTGCTTACAGCTGCAACACCCTTCGTGCTCGACTATACCGTACTGTGTACATGTACTGTGCAGAAAATTCCAAGATAAACATTATGCAAAAGTTTCATCGTGATTGTGCCATACATGTGGCCTACATAGTGGTAAGAATGTGGTCTTAAGAATGGTACCAATGTTTATCTCAATTTTGACCTTGTAAACTAACGTAGTTTTTGGACTAACATGACACGGATTCAAATTCAGCCTAGTTATTGTCAGGATAAACATTCTGACCATTTTTCATTACAAGTTTAATCATACATTTGGCCGTGATAAACTGACTAACTGCATGTTTTTTTAATGAAATCCAGGGCATATCTTGCATCCATTGAACTATTACAGATTTTGCTGTTATCATAATATTTCAAACGCCAAGAAACAGAGAACTTTTTAAGTAATTTTTACGAAACTGTTTGATATCAAATGACTGAAGTAGAATTTAATACATAGACCGCAAATATTCGTTCAATGTAGGCGAATCTTTGTCAAAATGAAAAGATCTAACACATTCTATAAAAAAAAATGTTTTAAATTTGTAAATCATAGGTGTAAATTTTCATAATAAACGTCGTGTACATTTATTTGATGGTGATCTTATCTAAATCACCGCATCGACATAAACAATATAACAACAGTGTTTAATTGTTACAAATTCGCTGACGCTTCGGCGAAATTAATTCAGACTGAATTCGTTTAAATCACAAAACGTTAAAGAATTTAACATCACATAATTATAATAGATTGTATAACTTAATATATCAATCCGGCACATTTAACCTTATCCGCGCTAAGATCTGCATTCACATTACATCCGATAAAACTCTTGCGTCTATCGCGGTCGGAGGCTGTAAACTATGTATGCCTAGGGAACGAAGTGGTTGGATGGTTATTATTTAGTGTGTCATCGCTATGTCTGTTAAATATCGTACATAATTGATAAGCCGTGTTCTTTTCGTTGATCCTTTGATGTTGAAAAGAAAACCATTAAAACGCGCGTAACGCTATAATCCCGACTATACGAATAAGAGCGAATTACTGCATATGCTCGTTGTTTTCCATTTAAACTCCTATAAACTATTTCGCCATTTAACCACCCATAATGAGCCCTGGATTTAATTCATAGTTTGTAAGATTAAATAACGTTAATCAAATTTAAATAAAAGGCACACAATAACAACCATCCAATCACATACCGAACAGTCCTAGTCTATTTTAGAAGGGCTTTGCCCAAAACAATTAAGTGCGGCATTATTTGTACTATTATAATTAAGTGATGCTACATAAACTTTAAGCGATGGTATTGTTTGATTTTGATTGCACAAACGTTTTGTTTTGTATCCTGTTTATTTATTTCAACATCATTGACGTAGCAGCTTTAAGTGCTCTGTTAAAGACTGTAGCGGCGACGACAAAGATACCACAACAGCATCAATATGACCCGCTGTACATATTCATCTAATACTACTACTATAAACGGAAATAAACTCGTATGTTTAACATACAAATACATAAAATACACCCTTTTTTAAATAACATTCGTGTAACACGTATACGTTTACTTTTACCAATTTTTATTTTAAACCCTCTTTCTGATTGGGCTACTAGGACACGTGGAAATTATACTACTATGATAACTAGGTCCAATAGAGACTTTTAGGTAGCACAAAACAACTACATGTGTACCTTACTCGTACTTTCGAACGGCATAAAATGATACCTACTACGCAAAATACATTCACGTATCTTACAAGCTGTTTTGCTACGCTTGGAACTATGGGAGAGGTGTATTTCATATTTCATTCACAAAACATTCATCTTTCTTTAGACAAGAACAAATAAGTGTGTCACATTCCGAGGATTAATACAATATGTAGACATATTCATAAATAATGATAGGCTCAGATTTTATTAGGCGGTAGGTGTAGAAAAACGCCCCGTATGCGAGAAATTAACAGTTAGTGTTAGTACACCTGGGTACATTCAGTACATACCGGTACGTTCCTGAATGTTATATGAAACACATGTTCTCGAATATGTGCCGGTAAATTCTGGAGTTACGATAGCACGTTGGAAGTAAGAGTTTGCCATAGTAGTTTATTTTGTAATTTCAACCAAATTTATGAATACAATATTTAACGGGAGCATTGTATCAATTGTTCGAAAATTGAAAAAATCAATACAAATGATTTTTTTGTTACAGTTTTATTTTTTTATGTTATTAGCCGTTCTCCACGAAAGCACCGATGTGAAGTGTGACCTTAACTTTCCAGTAAATACCATGTTTTGAGACCGACACGCAAAATCATCAAAAAAAATACGACTACAGATCAACTTATTTGTGTTTAAATAATTTAACTGTACAGAAAAAACCATTGTTATGTAGTGGCTATAAGACTTTGGACGGATGATTTTTTAATCATGGACATTTCTGTAGGAACTTGATAGCTATAAAGTCTTTACGAACTAGCTAAATGAAAACTTGTATCTTGCTTTTCAAGAACAGTTTTTTGTATTGCCCTGGACTTTTAGGTCAAGCTTCAAATGTATGGGCCATGATCTAATGCGTCTTTTTTATATCTTTTCATGCCAAGATATCTGCAAAGTGTTCATACTATATAGAAATATAAAAATGTCACAGGCTTGGAACTGTTTGAAATGAATAGGTACTAATTTAAATAAGATTTCTGTTTAAAGAAAGATCAAAAACCACATTTTATGTTTATTTTTAATTCCATTTGCGAATTTTGTAGAAATTATTTGTATTCCCTCCTCGTACCCTAAGTTTTAATAGAATTTTACGTGTATGCTACATATTGTTTCATAATATATTTATCTAGTTATTAGACATAAATATTTAAATATCACGACATCATTTATTTTCAAACGTGTCGTGTTATGACGCTAATAAAAAAAGACTGTGTAATGAAATAATGTTTTTTATAAAATTAATTTACAGAAAAATATGATTTAATACCTTAATCATTCGTTTCAATCTGTTTCATTTCAGTTATGCTATTTAGTTTAAAAAAACACAAATCTGATAACTGTGTCATTTTGTCTTACAAATAACATTCCTTTCCAGATACTGTTGGGATAAGAACGTACATTTTAACTTGGCGAACTCTGTTTAAATCGAAGATTCAATAAAATATCTTAAGCAGGGCTCAGAGTTAAACTTAAAATAAATTCTGCTCCTTACCCTGCATCTCACCTGGTACCATTCAAATACTGCATGAAATTTACTATTTATACAACTGACACGGGATATATTTTTTGTCACTAAAATTTCAAAATAAGAATTAATAAACAATATACCAGTTCACTAAGACAAATAAACACATGCCGATGATTGACGTACACGTGAGATAAATGTTAAAAACATAAAAACAATATTTTGAATAATTGAATTTTGACAATATCTTAAAAAGTTACCAGCATGTACATACCCGTAACATATCATACCAGTAACTGTGTCAGTATTCTGAACATGTTTTATTCAAATGAATAAAGTAATTTTTGTTGTGCATGTTGTTTTGCATAATGAAAAGTCCCCAACAACAAATGAACAATACATATTTTTTTTATAACAATACTATTTTATAGGGATGGGAACAAATACTGGAAATGATATTCGAATATTCGTTTGTCATTATTCGAATATATTAGAATATTCGATTTTTAAACCTTATATTGAAATGTCCGAACTTATGACCGTCCGGAGCAAATTTCTTTTCTGATTGCCAATATAAATCGTTTTTATATGCAGCTTTGAAAAACTGGATAGAGTAATATTTTTTTTTAAAGATCATTGATTATTATGCTCTTCTTTTTAAATAAATACTGTTTAGTTTCATAAGATGTAGGACATTTCAGGAAAACACATTACCATAATTCTAATTTACTTCAAAACTTTTAATTGATTTGGATTACTTTCCATCGATAATATTTATGTTTTGGTTTCGCTAGTTTTTTCTGGATTAAAGAACCACGACGATTTAATTGGTTAAAATTTGAGAAACTTAATTCTAATTATGTAATTATTGATTTGATATATGGTAAACGGAATTAAAATATACATGCCAGATCTCGACGGGACCGCGATTTGGGTGATTGTCGCGGCGTCCCGATATGAGACAATTTTTGCCGATATTCGTTAAAACGTTCTATAAGTTCACAATACAATTCATCATTCAAACTCTGTCTGCCTAACAGTTACCATCGCGATCCAATTATTGCCCCTATTGACATTCTACTTCTACTACTCGAGTGCAACATTATGTTATGCGTAGGCAGCTCTGTTAGACTGCATTTAAGATTTAAGGTGAACCAATCGCGAGAAACAATCAGAATTTGCAAAACTTAAACAATGTTCTGTTTTCTGTACTCTTCATTATATATAAGGTACGGTAAGCTAAATAAACAAAACAATAAGAAGACGTATCAGCTATGCAAGAATTAAATTAAATAAAGCTTAACTGAAACATAATTTAAGTGATGGTACGTATATTAATTCGGTAACTTGAAACGAATGTAGTTATCATTTTAAGTCCCCAATATGTAATGCATGAACATTAAATTCATATTAGCAACTAAAATTCAAACTTCAGTTAATTTGATGTTCAATGCAAGTGATTTCGTTCCAAAGAATAATTTTATGTGTATTTAACTCATTTCATCTTTCAAATATAGAATCTATCTTGAAAAACGCAGTGTTGCAAAACGCACACTTTCATTGCTTAAAACTTTAAACATCCGGGACTCGATAATTAATTTCGTGAAATTATGTAAAAAAAGCATGTTTAAGTTTCGTTTTATTGCTTCAAAACGTGCACTGCAATTGCATGAACCTGTATTTATCCGGGATTCGATAATAAATCTTGTTACAACATATATTAAACATTATGTGTACGTTTCGTTTTATTGCTACGTTGCACCATACTTCGGTCCATGTTAATTACCGTGTTGCTAATGTAAATTTACCAAAATAGTTATATCATCACGATCAATTCATGAGTTTTGCGTTTTAATGCGTAAACATCATTACCAGACAGATCCTTTTAAAGCCCCATTAATATTCAAAATCAACGAATATTTCGTAAATTATTTCGTAAAATAAAGTTTACCCATAAAAAAATAATCAGTGTTCCTTATATAATAGCCAAACTTTCAACGCTAGATGTTACCAGACCACATCTAGCGTTCAAATTTTGGCTATTGCTTTAAGGAACATTGATTTTGTATGGGTTAACTTTATGTTACGAAATATTTTACGAAATATTCGTTGATTTTGAGTGTTAATGGGGCTTTCAATAAT
>VMBQ01001610.1:78098-172425 GCA_007657795.1 Dreissena rostriformis
TGCTGCTGCTGCTGCTGCTGCTGCTGCTGCTGCTGCTGCTGCTGCTGCTGCTGCTGCTGCTGCTGCTGCTGCTGCTACTGCTGCTGCTGCTGCTGCTGCTGCTGCTACCGCTGCTGCTGCTGCTGCAACTGCTGCGACTGCTGCTACTGCTGCGACTGCTGCTACTGCTACTACTACTGCTGCTGCTGCTACTATTGATGCTGCTGCTGCTAATGCTGCTGCTGCTACTGCTGCTGCTTCTGCTGCTGCTGCTGCTACTGCTGCTGCTGTTACTGCTGCTACGAGATGCCGCAACTTTTTAGTTGTAGCTGAAATAGTTACTATAACACCGTGCTTGCAGTTAAAAAAATTACTCCCACACCGGTCGACATGCGACACTTGAGCGATATTTGCTCGATATAGTGTCGCGTGTCGTATTGTGCGTCGAGCAAATGTCGCGTGTCGACCTAGGTCGACAGTCGACATTTGCGCGACATTTGCTCGATATAGTGTCGAGTGTCATATCGTGCGTCGAGAGAATGTCGCGCGTCGTATCGTGCGTCGAGCAAATGTCGCGTGTCGACCTATGGAATTTTAGGTCGACAGGCGACATTTGCGCGACATTTGCTCGATAAAGTGTCGAGTGTCATATTGCATGTCGCGCGTCGTATCGTGCGTCGCTCAAATGTCGAGTGTCGCGCTCGAAGGTCGACACACGACATTCAAGCGACATTCAAGCGACATTCAAGCGACACTCAATATGACAGTCGACAATTCAGTCGAGAGTCAAGATTTTCTGCAATATTTTTTTTCTAAAACCCAGCGCGATATGCGACACTCAAATCTTGATTGTCGCATTGATTGTCGCATGTCGACTTCAAATGTCAAGTGTCATATTGAATGTCGCTTGAATGTCTTGCGTCGACCTCGAAGGTCGACACACGACAATCAACATGGCCCTCTCCGGATTCCGTACTGAACAAACATGTTTTTGTAAGAGTAATCACATTTAAAAATGCAAAAATAATAAAGCTTGACAAATACAAATTATTGAATAATTTTGATTGTTGACCTAGTTTTCATAACCCATTGGGACAAAGCAATGTTCGCGTACGTAAAGTATAAAATGCTTATCGCAGAATGGATGACCGAGATTTTTAATTCAAAGGATACTGGTTCAAGCCTCTTTAGTATACATAAGAAATATGTATATAAATTCCAAAATTTGTGGTGTGGCTAAATGCATATGAATGGATGAAACTATACAGGAATGAAGGGCCGTGCAAGAATATAGTTATGACATATAATATAATATAACTCATCATTGTAATTGAAAAATATTCGTTTTTTAGGTGCCTTGCGAACTAAAATAAATCATACAAACACCTTCTGAGTGAGCACGTTTAATACAACGTACTTGTTCGTATTGTATCAGGGGACAATGAGACATATAGTAGTGGTACATCTATAAGAAATACAGCTGTCGGATGTATTAAATCTAGTAGTTCCTCTTGTAACAGTAACATATCTATTTAACCTCCTCATCAACCTCTGACCCACAATGGGAGGCGACTACTGTGTACTAGTATGTAGTGTATTATTAATCTTGCCAAATTGTTAATACTTGCATCAAGTTAAAAATTTATTAATTTAATCAAATCTAAGAACAAACACATAATATCGTCTTACAAGAATTATTGTGTCCAATGTTTTAGTAAATCTAGTAATTGAGCTCTACAAATTTTGCGTATTTTATATATGTATCAGGTATATCAAAGTATTGTGCAAAGCAATCAAGAACAGATAAATTCTCAGTTTTTTACAGTCTCCAAATTGGTAATTGAAAAGTTCACATTTTTTAAAACTTTGTTGGTTAGGTCATATATGAAAACCATCTAAACATGAATTTTTGCAAAAAAACATGTGTTATTATTATAGATGTACTTTGCATACATTTTTTATGCATGTGTATTTACATGCATACTTCCGATGTGTCTGATACTGTAAATGAGAAAAAAAGTACGTCATCTTCTGTGCACCTGATAATCATATATAGATCTTTTAATAATCGCAGCAGTGTATTGTAGCTTGACATAATGAGCTGCTCAAAATAACTTTAATGAATACTATTTGACATGTTAAGATATTTGAACTATAAGACTTTATCTTAAATATAAATAAATGAAACTTGAATGAGAATCAATTATAAACCGATTACTAGTATCACGAATCGAACATTTGACACTTTCTGTTTTATTCGGCATATGAACATGATACAAGCAAAAAATCATCAATACTTTATCATTTAAAAATGGCACTCTATAAAGTCTGGTCATATACATATAACTTCACAAGCTGTGCATTTATAATAATTGAAATGATTGCAAATACTGAAAATCACCCACACATTACATTCAAAAATATACTTTGAACATAATGAAGCATTTCCATAAATATTATAACACCATTAGACTACGTTTAAACCTATTTAGTTCATCTTGAATGAATTGAACACCTAAGACTGGAGGTACTCTCCGGTGCGATTCCTGGCAAGAACCAGTTATTTGGCTCTCAAAACAATACATGTTTAACAGCCAGCGCCGGGTAGCTTAGTTGGTAGAGCACTGGAATACAATTCCAAGGAGAATGGGTTCGATTGTGGCACGGTCACATATTTTGTGTAGGGATTCGCCGGTAGTGCAGCTGTCAGTTACTGGCACAATGATGCGCACTGGGTATTGGTAAACCAGCTTACAAAGGAATAAGTGTGAGAAGATTTACAGGATATGACTGCATTATTGCTTAAAACAAAGAAATATCCAAACAAACAGAACATCTTAAGAACGTTCCCATAATGGGGGCAAATTTTGGGACCTTCTGATCATAAGATTACTACCATATCATCTATGAAAAGCAGACCTCTAAAGTTATTTACAGTGATACATTTTGTATTGTATCAAGATGTATGAGCTGGTTTTAAAAATATACGCGTATGCAAAGAATAAACATGTGCATTATGAACAGTCATTGTGTTTTAATTTACATCATGAACTTATTTTAGAAAAACTTATGATAGAATGCTTATAATCTTTAACGTCTTTATAGTTTCTGCAGAAAACGTGATGGCGTTTCTGATTACAAACATGTCATATCAAAGAAACACACTTACAGACATGAGCTGTTATAGTGAAATGTAACAAGTTTGGTCTAAGTAAACACATGGTCCCTCGAATTGATGTTTAATGCAGAAGATATAATTCATGCTTCATATTTCACAGGTATGACAATTTATAATACCATCAAAAGCATTTGATAGCATATGCTTACTCGGTCAATATCATTTTTTCAAAAGTTCTGCAAAACAATATACATACCTCACCATAAGTATAACTATACTGTTATAATAGAAAATCAACAAAATATATAATTGTATTATATAAATTAACAATCTGACGCAATTAATACGATAATGTTGAGTATGACTAGCAATGAAACTGGTTTGTGTGGAAAAGATTGATGCAACATAAACATTTCAATGCGCGTTTTGCTTTGTTTAAGGGCATTGTGTTCCCTTTGTACTGTGTATTCGTGTCAGTACAAAAGGATTTTTCATGCATGATGCTCATCGCTATGAACGTTTATGCCCACGAGGTAACATGACTACCGATATAGCATCCGTTTATTCTCAACACACAGATAAAGTACCGCACGAGATTCGACATTTAGTGCAATGAAAATGTTAAGTTCTCACAGAAAACATTACCAAAAATGGAGTATATCGTTAAGAAAACTGACAAAGCGCAAAATAACGCGTATCTCTACTATTAATCTAACATAATAACTTCTATTGGCTAAAGGATGTGTTATTTGTTATGAATTTGTTTTTAATTTATGTTTTTTTTTAAAAAACAACAACAAAACAATACCATTTTTTAATTATTAAAATATATGTTTGTATCAATAGCTTCTAGTATCACCTGAAGATCTAGTTTAACATAGACAATCCCAGAATCGATAAATTGACCGCCGCCATATTGGCTATTACGTCACCCGCTACTGAAAACGGTACTGAAGAATTAGGCAGATTACAACGTTATCATAGTGTACACCCGCTTTATTCCAATAAACAGCACTTTATGACTTCGCACAGTAGGATTGAAAACAAGTGAAACATGAACCAAGTGTCGATATGTATCACATCGTTAATCAATATAACTTAAATAAAAAATATACACGATAGATTCATAAAATATGTGTCTCTGCAACAATATTCAGTGACAACACGTAATGTTTAAGGCCGAGTTGGCATTTTTAAGCATTCCTTTCAGTAATGCCTTTGTAAAAATTTCAATTATTTCTTTATGGAATAAAATTATTCGAGGATAATTATAAAGGTATAGAAATATCTAAAGTCTAAAGTAAACGTTGTGATTTTAGCGTAAATAGTGCCGGGCATATTAACAAAGATCTATCAATATACAAAGATTGGAAACATCCATTCAGACCATTTTTTTATTATAGATCTTTGATATTAATTAGATAGATTTAAGGTCGAGGTAGAAAATCATATTGATATCTGCTTTTGTTTAAGCCTATATTATTTCTTATTTGATGCCGTACTTTCTATACTTTCCGGAGATACTCATTAATAAACGTTGTAAGATTCAAGACCGAGGAAGACTCTTTTTTTTCTTGAATAGTACATATCTTTGTTTGTCTAAACAGTTACCATTTCGTTATTAATATTTCCCTTGTTAGTGTCATTTTAAAGGTAATAGAGAAATCTATAGCCGAAATGAAGTTTGTGATTCTAAAATTGGTCCGGAAATATTTATTAGCGAAACTCTGTAAGATTTCAGGTAGAGATTTTTTTTTTAATTAAAATTATGTATCTAGTTTAGCCTAAAACTAAAGTGGGTTTTAGCAATCTTTTATTTAACAATCGCTCTCAAGCTAATATAAAACTATCGAGCCGGAAATGAATTCTGTGATTTTAAATGAACAAGTACCGGAGTTATTCGTTTGCAAAACTGTGTAAGATGTCAGGACATGTCATACTTTTTTAATTGAAAAGGACATATCAGCTTTTGTCTATAACTTTCTTATATTATTATTTGAATAACGCTTTACATGTAAAATCAAAGTTTATTGCCTGAAATAAACGTTGTTTGGACTGTTCTCAATATTTACTTATCTGATTCCATTATTTATTAAATTTTCTTAATAACATCTGAATTCACGATTGAAATGTTCAACATGAAAAATAATGAGTCTTAAAAATAAACTTAAATAGTTCCAATTGTGTTCTCTAGATTTTCTAAACGCATGTCTTTATTAAATTTTCGTAATACGGTCTAAATTAACGATTAAAAAATAAAAACACGAAAAAAATAAGTGATTTATTTCTTCGTTAATTACGGATTATTAATAACAGCAACATAAATCTCTTGAAAAAAATATCAGCGATAAATGCGCGAACGAATTCGCTAAATGGGAGGCGATGTTCCAAGTGTCGATTAAAAGCGTTTATGGGTTTGCCCGTGACACCACATGTCTGCACATATGTAGATACCGTAATTTAGATAAGTAATCACGCGTCACCTTTAAATAACATGTTAAGTGACAATCAAGACCTTATTCATGCCAGGGACCTACACAAATAGGTCCATGTCCATTCTGTGTTTTATGACTCTTAAAAGAATGCAGATGTACCTTATATCTACTAATTACGTAATAACTTATATTAAAAAAAAAACACGAACTATTATGTGGTTGTCAGATCGATAACAGAAACTATTTAAATCTTCAAATATATTCGATAAAACCGTTTCGCTTCCTTGTTTTGCGTAGGGACCTATACAAACATATATAGGTCCATGTTTTTTTCTTCAGTACCGTTTTGGAGGCGCGCGAGAGTATTCAGGGGCGGGTTATCCGGGAGGTATCGATTTCTGGGATTGTCTATATTATTTACCATTAACAGAACGTATCCAATATTTAATCGAAGTATGCATAATTAGAAAAATAGACCCATTATATATTTTTCGGGGACAAACAAGCAATTAATAAAGGTGTTATCGATAAACGTAGTATTGTCACTAGAATTAAATTATATATCTTAAATACTTGTAAAAACTACAAGCGTATCTTCAATCGTTTTTGTTCTGACAATTGTTTTTCTGCTAAAGATTGAAAAAATCTCCTATCAGTATCCAACATTCAGCGGACGCCATCATATATTATTATTAAACAAACCGATTATAAGCAGTTCTCAAAGAAAATGCAGTCATCAGTAATTGCTAATATTATCATAAGGTAATTTATCAGAAATGAAACAGTATGAACTATACGAGAATGATTTCATGGTTGTTAAATCGTTCTTTTAATCGCCTCTAATCGAGAAAGTAAACATTATACAAAGTTGTTAACGTTTTCAATGAAATGCATCAAAAACGTGTATTACCAACATACCGCTTTTACTACAGAACATGTTATAACGCCGGATTGCTGTAGTGGTAGCGAAAAAGCTTTTGCTTCTAGAGGTACCGGTTTCTATTCCCAGTAAAGGAAATTATTATATTGTTTCCTTGTTAATATCATTATTTAAAACTATTCCAAATATTACAGTTTTGTAAGTAAATAAATGTAATGACATTAAAAAAAATCTGTGTTCAAGTCCTCTATAATGTAAATAAACCTTATTGTCATACGCAGTACGAGTTTTAATTGAACGTTATTCTTTAATTGCATAAAAAATACGACAACATGAACACTTTACTTCATGACATATACATGAAATATCTTACTGCCAAACATAAATCAATTAACAAATTCACTTCTTATCCGGAACAGGTTAGACAAAAGAATCACGAAATATACAAGGTATGAATCAGATTTATATTAGAGTGTCTATTCATGTTTGTGTATAAAGCTCAATTCAGCTGTTATAAAGGTTATGTCATCACAACAAAACAGTCAAAGCGTGCCTGAAACTAATTCCAGCAGTATTATATATATATACAATTACACTAAAAGAATGTTAAGCATAACGCCAGTTTGATATTATTTTGCTATCATTATTTTCAGTTCGCATTCGAATACAAATTGACAAAGCTGTTTAATGTCATTTGCAACAGTCTATACGTGCAGGGTTTGTTTTAACATTTATAAGTGGTGTTCTTGTATAATACATAGGAGAAAACCACATTAAATAGATATGATGAAAACGTTACTTTATGACCTATAACCCTTTATAAGTTATTATAAAAGAAACCTAGCAGCATGCTTTTTTTTCTGTCTAAAATTGGTTAAACTAGTTTAAAAAAATAGTGTTTTTCTACTCGACTGTCTATGTATGTCATGTCTACATAATTTAACATCGCAGAACCCTAAGCTTAGAATATACGACAAGGAGCATGTATTAAAGTATGGCGATACTGTTCGTTCGATTGCTCTCACAGGTTCTATGTTCTTATGTGGTTTCTGTTTCATGTTCCTTTTATAATTATTTGTTTTTAATGACTTGTCGACTAAATTATTAAAGTTGCAACATAATAAGTGTAACTTAGTGTTACAATAAGCATACACAATTATAAAAAGTGTGTTATTATTCAGCATAGTAAATGATATTGCATAAACATACCAATTGTCATGAATAGTTATATCCTAGAATGCCTTTTTGTCAAACACATATATCGTAGCTAAATTATAATTACACTTGGGGATAAAGAATTATCAGTAATGTTCGTATGAACGTATCTTCAAGCATTAACATGTTGTATAGCCTAGTTAACTGACAGATTTTTGAACGATTTTCGCCATTTTAGACCGTGTTACTATCATATTTAAATATTTCTGCGTGTGTATACTATGTGTGCATATTATATTACTTAGAATATGATCAATGCAACATCAAACCTTGAACAAAGTATACAAGGCATGCCTTAAATCACACAATCAAGATATCAAAACCCCGCGATACACCTGTTATTCGCCGAATTGAACTATGTGATGTTGTAAACAAACAGAACGAATCATCAAAACGGATTTGCCATGCATATTTATCTTGATTGATATACCCGGAAACGCTGAACAACCTATTTGTAATACAGGCGATGCCTCGATGATGTAAAACAGACAAACTAATTCGAACATTTTTGGAATGCAAATGTTCACTCAACACAAGGTTTAACACGCCAAATGTTATGAAATAAATACAATACTTAGTTTTTTTCTTCCCTTATTAAAATTTAAGATTGAAATGTCAGTTTTGATTATATGAGCTAGAACTAAGTCTTCCCATACCGGAATATTGAACAAAAACACAAGAAAGAATTTCCCCTTCACTCTGGTGCAGCTGGCGTTCTGGTAATTGCTAAAAAAGACAATATTCATTGTGGGTGTTGTATTTATGTCGGTTATATACTGGAATTAACATTTTCAATCTCGTGGCGATATCGTATGGATTCAACTTTTGGCGTTAATAACTTTAAATGTTCAATATTCAAACTGAAAAGCGGTTGTATATGTAATGGTATTAATGAAGAATTTTGCGAAGTCATTTACAGCTTTGATAATTGAACCTTAATTTAATGACACACACACATTTGGGGTACAGTTCACGCTATGTACATGTTTTAAGTAGTATGCGCATACATGAAAGCTGATCTGTATACCCATTACAATGATACATTTAAACACACATTAGTTGAAACACATTGTATTGGCCGGAACCGATGCTTCTGTGAAGTGATATTTGATACTAGTACTAAAGTCATATGTTCACAATATTTGAACGGTCGTCTTACATATACACATACATTTTTCATTGCAAAACATGTCACAAATACATAATTTGACGAAAACATATCATTTATAGATCTTTAAAAACACTAGATGATTAAAAAACATTATTACGATATTACGATAAATAAATTAAAGAGTAATACTATATAAAAACAATTAAACACCAGAATCCTTATGTTTTACTGGAAGAGCAAGAAGAGCAATAACCACATAAAACACACCATTACACTTAACAAGTGATCGACTACCGCTAAGCACAATCCCAAAATAACAGCCTTAATAAATGTAATCTATTTCGCTAATCTTTGCTATGCATGGGAAAATACTACGAGAGTGCAATTTCGGAAGAATGTTACAGCGATAACAGTTTTATAAGAATTTAAAGATCTAAAAATGTTACCAATGTTCAACTTTAGGGTAATGTATATTGCATCAAGGTTTTTCTATACTGTTATCGAAATACCACTTTAAACAAAATGATTAAACAACGTCAGTGGAAAGAAAAATATACAAAATGCGATAGCCTAAGACTGTTTTGAAATAAATGCACGTCTTTAAGTACGTAATTGAAATATGAAATCTTTAGTGTTACCAAGAGGCAAGACATTTTGTTAAAGCATGATGTCGTAAATTTATGGTAAGTGACACAATACCAAAAAGTCTGCACAAAAGCACAATGCACAACATATAGAAATGCAAAAAGCACAAACACAATTTAATTAAACTGGGATCACAAAACGGTAATGGCAAAGCATTTGGAGTTTAAACCGGGAGCTCTAAATAAACACTTAGTCCAGAGTTTTACACTTTAATGGCCTATTTATACATAATATGTTGTTTAATCACGATATATTGTAACAATGCGTATTGGAAGGCAAGTTTTAAGCATCATTAAAATACGTCATTTAGACAAGGCGTAATATTCACAGGACCAAAACAATGACAATAATGATATTCAACTTGTGACATGTAAAACGTACCAACGTCGGTTAACTTAATGAATTAAGTATCAATACGTATACCAATCTCGATGTTGTATTTTATTATTTTATGAATTGTTATTGTTATTGTTTATGCGTATTTTAACTTTGAAATACATTATTTGATATGTGTTGTTGACAAAAATTAAAGCGTTACTCTGGAAATACTAAGTTTGTTTGTCATTTAAGAAATCATAATTTGAAAGTAAATTTGTAAACGATATGTAATCTTAATTATATTAATACAAGTGTGTGTTGAATCGAAGTTGTAATTACAAAGATTATCGATTATCGACCAATTGTGAAGATATAAGAACCAATGTAAATTCTATGACAGGTCATTTATTAACTTATGCGTACTTTCGCTGTTAAATATAAGGTCTTTTTTTGATCCATAATAATTATTTTTTCCTAGCTTGTAAGCAGTTGCAAACGGTCATTTTCACTGTTTAATATCAGGTCTTCATTGCAGATCCATGATATTGTTTCCGTGCTCGTAAGCAGTATGCGAACTCAACATATGCGTTGATTGCTCGGTAAACCAGGCTAAATGTATGTGCGTAAAGTGTTGTCCCATATTAGCCTGTGCAGTCTGATTTTCGTTAAGAAAGGCTTCCTTTAAATTCCATAAAAGCGGAAAGTGTCGTCCCTAATAAGTCTGTGCATTTAGCCCGGTTTTCCCAGATATATGATCATATGTTTTTCTTACATTAACAGGTCCATGTTGTATCATAACTTGTGGACTTCTAGAACACAACGATGTTCATTCAGGATTGTTTACGATGGAATATCAAGATTACAAACATGTGGTCGAACAGAATACTGTTTGTTATGCTTTGCCAATGTTAAAGTGATTTTAACTTATGTTAAAACAAAACATTTTAATCTGTCAACAAATATACATGCCTAAACTATATGCTTCTATGCATTTTAAGTGAATTTTATGGTCTGAGCCATGCACTTTTGGCCATTAAAGAATGCCGATAAAAGGGTCGGTTCCAATTATGAAATAATGTACCAAAAACTCTGTCTTTGAGCAAAGCCTTTTTGTAGAAAGTAAGCATATACCGAAAACAAAAGACTAAAATACTTGTATTTTAACTTAACCCTTTGAGCGCTGGAACCGAATTTTAAAGGCTTTTGCAAACAGTTTGGATCCAGATGAGACGACACAGAACGTGGCGTCTCATCAGGATCCAAACTGTTTGCTATTCTGATAGTGGTCTTTGAAAAAAAAGTGAAGAAAATGATGATTTTAGAAATTCAGCAGACGACATTTTAGCAGACGACAAATATCCCAGCATGCAAAGGGTTAAGTACAAGTTTGCTGATGATTTTATATATAATATGCCTATAATGCAGATAGATCCTGCCTATGTTACCGTGCATTTCACAACATGTTATACTACTTCTTTCAGGGATATATGACGATGAATTGGAATTTGTAATACACACAAAGATTTAGCGAATACCTGTATTTATTTTATTTAATCGCGCCTCAAACAGTTGCAATTATGTTTCTCTGGCGTATATTAACCATGTAGTAATTTAACTACAATTAAATAAAAATAATATTATATTTTATTGCGTTTTAAGTTTAAGTTCGATGTTATCAGTATAATGTTTATACGTGCGTATAATGTGATAAGTATTTAGATAAGAGCGGGGTTAGGCTAGCCATCAATCGGCTTGGGCCACCAATGTTTTTTTTTTATATTGACCGTTCCAAGGTGGTAACATCATAATGGATTTTTGGGTAAATTTGTTGCTGTAAATTGTGTACGTTCCAATTAATTACTTATGGGCTGCGTAAAACGTTCGGCCAGCATTTCAACCGTTTTATACCCCAAACTGCTTTGCGTTGCGTCCCAAAATCGTTATAAATTAGTGTTGGTGTTGTATGTATTGTCATGCATTGTATTGACAAAAGACCAAAGAAAATACGTTTGAAAACAACATTGAAGGTGAACAAGAATGTCTCTCTTGGTAATGCCTATGGAGTTTCATTTTCATATATCACACCATTCACCAACGTATTGCATGCACTCAACATCGAAGGTATAGGCGCTTTGCATATACAATATGTCTCGCTGTGTTTATGTTAATGACGCTGCATCAAAGTGAACCATGAATTAAAGATGTTGGAAGTTACAAAGATTGCAACTGGATACTTAAACTCAAGCCGTTTGCTGAAATGTGTTCTGATATACTACCAGATTTCTTCATGCCTGTGTCATCACCAGGATACAAGTTAAACAAAAACAAATTAACGGATTTAAAACATGAACAAAATCAACACTTTCCCAACCAATATCTTAAAAAGAATATTATCTAATATCAAATATCTGGAAAATAAAGCTTATAGTACAATGTATGTACACAAGATGTTATGATATCGTTAGATTGTAGCTTGTGAGAAATTGCAAGCTGCATAATTTTACGAACTATAATGATAACAAAACATAAAACACTATGTGTCGTAAACATGTGTCAAGACATATATGATACATTTACATGTGCTTGTCATTAAATTCTTTGATTAACGCGTAGAGAAAGGCTAGGAAAGCAAATACTAGTGTTTAAACGCAAAAGTTTTCTTCACTTTCTTCCCCATTTTTTTTAAAAACACCAGATGCAATCAGATATAAATTATTTAATAATTATATCGGTAGGTTTACGAAGCTTCAGCAGTGAAGGTTATGAGTAGCATAGTCGTTTTGTTGGTAAGTCAAAGTAGAAGATGTCTGGTTCAAAGATCATCTGCAGCCTTTCATCTCACAACCCGTCGTCTTTTATATAGAGGATTGGAAGCGAAGTGGACTTGATTAAAAAATCTAACAAGAAATAAAAGGCGCTACTTTTTAATATAAGATTGATGAAAGTTCAGGAATATTTCCAAAAATGAAACTCTTAATGTTAAAGTCGCTTACACCTGCAGGATCATACAAGTTTAAAGCCCTTTTGTGTAGAAATATATTAATTAAGTAAATAACATCTCCAAATTACAGATTCTTTGTTGTTAAGGTTCAACAGTGTAATGTTATCTTAATATCTCAAATGACATGATAGTAGAGATTAATATAAACGTTTGTATATACGGACTTCATTTCGTAAACTTATACCTCCATATTTTCGCAATGTGAAAAAGCAACTTGTCCGTGACATCTTTTATCTTTAAAAGACCTGCATTAGTAATGTGTAATGGTTCCTGCAGGCACCCTCCTAAAACATTATTATAGTTTGACGTTACTTTTTATTCCATCAATACCATGACTTATCTCCGGACGCCGTTTCTAAAAAAGTATCTAATACAATCTGAACACATAACGGAATGAAGCAAATTAAAATCTAGATTCCGAAAATTCTTTAAATGCATAAACTTCCACGAAAGAGATGCATACAACTCCGTTTCTAGTTTTGTCTCTTGAACTGCTTCAGAGGTACAATAATATTGATCTATAAAAAAACACATTCGTTTCACGATGGTTATTTGATTGAGGCAAACTTCAATCATATTATCTATATTTCACGAGTATAATTTCTAAAATATGTGTCACTATCAACACATTAACATTTTAGAATGTTAAATCAGTCACCCTGAAAGTTATAATATTGAAGCAATCGAGGTGTTATAAATGGAAGGTGAATGGAAGTTTAATGTAACTCAAGCATTTAAGTGACATTTTATTATTAACTTTGACAAAGACAGATTTAATCTTTGACATATAAAATCCACACCTGACTTCTCCCAGAGAAGTATTTTATTTATAAATTGTATATTATACTGAAGAAATCACATTGCGTTCACGAACTTAAATGGAAGAATAGGACTTTGGCTAGTTAAATGTCTTATTTGTTTTACGGTCTATGCCTACGATGTATGGACATCGGCTTTGTACGTACACAATTACACGGGGAAAGCCGTCCTCCTGAGTAAACTTATCTCTGTTTACTTGATTTTTATTCTTGAACACCAATAAAACGTTCGAAAAAAAAGGTAAGCTTTTTACTACTCAAGTTATTGTTAATCAAAGTTACATAAAAGAACTCAATGACAAACGAGGCCATGAACACTTCACTCCTTTTATCATTAATGAAATGAAAAATACACTTTCGTTTATTTAACATTAAATATAACAGGTATAACGGGTGGTTAAAACAAATGCAGGAATTACCACTCCGTAGGCATTCCACAAAGCACATATGTTGGATCGCAATAATTGTTTTAATTATAATATAATTGTATATATCAGGGGAAGGTGTCCAATTTATCACATTAAACAGTCGTCAAACATTGTCTTGTGTCTTGATTTACTAAAATCCTCTCAGATAACTGCAAAGCTATTGTAGCGATGAATGAATATCGACACATATCAGATGTAAATTCGCGAACGTATGTCGACAACAAGTTTAACCTGAGAATAAAGTACGCAGAAAATATATTCCACACAATTGGGCACGTGTCACTTAATCAAGGAGTAACTACATACGGTCTGTATTGTGTTTTTATTTGTGCATGCTTTGTACTCATGTGTTAATATAACAGCACGTTTAAAATATTTCGTGGCTTTAAAACTCGCTTAAACGAGTAACTTACCACTCTGAGGGTATATTGTTTTATACGCGTATTTAAGCCAAGTTACGTATCTGTTTCCACTTATTAGAATTGGTAGCAATCTTTTAAGCAAATGTACATGTTTCTGTATCCTAAAATCATTACTTGATTTAAAAAAAATGAAAGTTAGATTTTACAATCGTTTGAAGCACATTGTACACGCTTTAAGTTATTTCCAACACAGTGACCACATATAAGTAAGTGCGAATCGTAAGGACAACAGTATACAAGGCTCAATCAGATACAAGAGATTCTATTACATTTTAATTGTGATAGCAAACAATGTTTCATCATAAGAACAGTTTGTATGGTCAAGCATTAACTAAATGCAGCATTTGGAAACGTGTTTGGGATAATTTGTGTAATAAAATTAATATGAGTACAGTTAGGAAATTAAAGAATACACAATTGTAATAAAGGCTTTTCTTTGTAAAGAAAGGCATCACTTCCGTTTAATTTTCTTGAATTCGGAGGATAACATCTATGTTAGAAAAGAAGTGTAGTAGAAACCTTTTAATCAAACATCGTTTTATCGGGTAAGTATGCAAAAGTTTTTATCAGTGTAATAAGTAACCATAACGGTTTGCATGATATACCATAAAATAAACAGTAAAATATGTATATTAATTGTGCATATGAATGCAAGATTCAAACGTCTCATTTGTCAGTATGTAAACGTCCATATTGGATTTGTTAACATTCAATGTTTTTGCTATCTCATCCTTAAAGTACTAGGCAAAAGTTCACACAATGAAAGAATAACACATTTTAAGAATTTGTCCGATTGCATCAGTCACACAATCTACGAATGACGCAGTAAGTCGATATATTAACTGGACATAAGACAATATCAATTGCTTGGCCGTGCTTTTTACGACAGTTAATCCTAAGGTCCACGCGTGGTACGTGACACTGTAAACAGGTATAAGAGCTTTTAAGTGCATTTAAGCTGCTAATTATTATCTTAACATTAAAACCATGCACGTTTACTAACTGAAAACTAATGTTCTGATTATTGCAATATAATGCATTTTCTGCAATAAAACCGATAGTCACTGTTAACAAACCAGTTTTGTTTTTATGTATCAATGAAACCTATACATAATATTCCACTGATCTTTGTACAAATAAACGCGCAATTGTATAAACTAAAATTGAACAATTATCGGAGAATGTTAAGTCAATAAAAGGAAACGTTTGACTACTAATGGTTAATTATGTTACAGAGCTGGTTAACTATTATCTAAATACCATGTAATCCAAGATTATTAAACAATATTAACACATCTACAATTTTCAGAGGGTAAATATAATTTGTGAAATGAAAGATACAGAGTCCAAATGCAAATGTTTAAGCCGGTTATGTAATTATCAGTGAAGTCAAATGCAATCACATGATGTGTTTTATTATGAATGCTTTTGGAATTCAATGATGAAAGCTGAATAAGTATTTAAATGACGTATACATCCTTCGATGTTGTGAATGTTACACCTTACTGATATTGGACCGTCTTTTATCATAGCCACCGTATGTTAACATAATTGATAATATGCTATAACCTGAATATTAGATGACAGTTTGGTGACATTTGATACTGGACCCGGCTTTGTGTCATTCATCATCATGCCGTATGTGACATTTCATACTGTGTCTGTGGTGACTGCACTCTTCTTTTGCATAACAAAGATTGTTAACAAGGTATATGTCAATACATAAAATAGAATACTTATACATGGAATGATCGTGTTTGAATCTTTATACTAATAACCGAACATCCTTAACATAAAACATGACACTGGTGTCATTTATTAGATATCTGTATTGGAATGCATGTTACGATAACTAACTTTCAACATATTCTGTAGTTTGAAGAGAAGCATGTTTCCAGAAATGCCGTGCTCCCCCACGAGATGGCTCTAACGATTTCAGACCATGCAGAGACAGATGATTATACACGACCGCATGTCTTGGGCGATAGTCTATCGGATTAGTTGGTAAAGCATTGCGTAATACTTTCTGTAATGGCAGTGCCAATTATATTCAAATCAAATCAAATCAAATTTTATTTTAAGTCGGTTTAAGTGTAACATTGCCTTTGGTTCATTTTTTCTTCACCTTCATAGTTACATGTTTCGTATCCCTGGTCAAACGAGACCTAGGACGTTGTTTCCGGTGCACATAAGGCGGAGGTTTCCATGTTGATATAATAGGGACATTTGCCAACGTGGGGCTCACATTTGGATCTACTTATTGATTTGGTTACCTTCACGATAACGAACAGTACAAGAATAGTGCATGCTTCGATGGTTAATTTATTAACGATTTTCATTTTAGTCCATTACAATGCGACCAGGCATTCGTCGTCAACTTTGCTGTTGACACATTAGTTGTATTCTGGTTTACAACAAAATCCTACACTGCTTCAAATATTTAACATGTATGTGATCTTCTATGCGCACCACGCACCTTTATTTAACAAGCACACCATTTAAGAAATCTTATTTATGATAACATTAACTTTCACTTCTTCATATTAAAAAACTACATATGTTATTCATCTAGTTTATTTTAGCTAAATATGTGTGACAATGCTACAATTTTAAACAAATCAATTTTAGCGTGTGTCAAATGCATATTAAATGGTGCGTACATGATTTGGTGTGATTTTATTACAGTCACTGCAGCAATATAAACCACAGAACAACTTAATTGAAAAACAAACAAACGCTTCGGCGACAATAATCTAGACTGAATTCGTATATCCCAAAATGTTACATAATTTAACATCATAAATATGATTACAGAGTTTATTACTTTATATCTTATCCCCATTTTCTGAATTCGTATGTATCGAAAGGTTACACAATTTAACATCATAGCTATAATCACAGAGGTTTTTCCTTAATAGAGTATCCCGATTTAACTTAACTGTCTGCATTCACATTGCCGACGGTTTATCTATTTCGTCTAGCTTGTTAACTAGGAATGTCAAAGTAACCGAAGCGGTAGGGTCGTTTTTATTTGGCGTATCATAAATTTGTCTCTTTAATATCTTTAGTAATTCATAGCTCGTTTCCATTCACTGATCTGTTGCAAAATAATACATTAAAACGCGCACAAATCTGTGGTGTAATCTTACCTTTATGAAGGTGAGTTAATAACGGCATTTGAGCGTCGTTTTTCATTAACCTCGTATACACTTTCAGGTATTTGACTACCCAGTGTGAACACATTTATTTAATTCATCGTTGTTGCAGGCTAACGTTAAATAAGTCAATGTGTTGCTTATGTAAATTACTTAATTATGTTTAACTGTGTGTTAAAACAGCAGCATCGGCAACAATTAGGGTACCAAATTCAACACCAATATAAACAGCTTTACATTGTATACACCCTTAGAGAAATCTGCTGATATCTCTTATTTAAAAAAACATGTTGACACGGTTTTAGATACAGCAAACTATTAATACATCCCTATTGGCAATGTTCACAATATATGAAAAGTGGAATTTCGGCAGCACCAGCAAGAAAGGAATGTAAACAATACGTCTGAAGGAAAAAGCTGCTATACTGGTCTGGCTTTCTTTATTTACATTTGTTAATTTTCCGCTTTGACGATATCTTTAGAAACGTAGAGAATGCGAACATTTTAATATTTGAAGTACAACTTGAGTGCATTCAGTCATTTGTAACAATTGAAGTTGAAAATGAAATGCACTTGACATTTACCACATGTGTGTGTATAAAACTGAACCCGTCACTTTTGCTGAAATCAGGAGAACATGTTGTTAGTTAGATTTGGCTGCAGTTGTTTATTCTGGTACTTGATAAAATTTAGATTTGATCATAAGTATGATCAAAGAGCTTATAACTTAATTTCTAATTCCCAGTACATTTTAATTTAACTATCTGATTGCCGTGTTTATAATCGTTTATCCCGATAAATCTTATACGCCTAGCGTGGTCGGATGCATCAAATTAGGCTTTTCAAAGGGTATGAAATGGTTGGCTCATCCATGTAAAGCATATCAACGCGTTGTCAGTTTAATATCTTTAATATGTTAAGTAATGCATAGGTCGTGTTTCTTCGTTGATCAGTTGATGTTACAAAGAACACATTTGAAATGCGCTTAAATCTATAATATAATCAATACGTTATGAAGGAGAGTGAATTACAGCATATGGTCGTCGTTTTCCATTTAACACCGTATTAACTATTCAGATAATGGACCACTAAATGTGAACACTGAATTTAATTTATTATTTTGCATGCTATATGGAACTTAAGCTTAAGTGTTTTGTTTATGTACAACTCGCATAAACAATCAATTATATCTAGATAGCAACAAGATAACCAGCTTTTAAAATCTATCATAGTTAAACATACATGTATATGTGATGTATACACATGTACAAATCATTGAATTATTATTAATTGTGTATTTATTGTTCATGTTATTATAATTTATACAAAAAATACACACTGAGTTGCAATCTTTAAAAAATAAAATAATTTCATATTCCCACGGTCTAAGGCATTAGATAACAATCGCCTTACTGGTATTTTACAACAACAGAAAAAGTTAACACGTCACCAACGTACATATACACAAATATACCATAACACGTTTTTCTACTATTGGAACACAGGTAGAAATTTATATAATCTCAGACAAACATGCATCCTCCATGTGGGGATAATTAATTATTGTTGTTCCATTAAAAACATTAATACAATATGTTGACACAATCAAGACTCGTGATGTTTTCAGTGAAACTTATTGTAGAATATGTACCTTTTGTGAGGAATAACATGTATTGATAAGAGAAGTACAACAGTTTCTCTGCGATTAAAGCATTTGTACACGAAGTGTAACGTATTTCTTTTTGTTCAACATATTTATTTCTGCTTCGGAATTACATTTGTTTCTCACATGTTTTTATCCTTCTTGGTATTTTACCACCTTTCAGGCGTGATTGATTAATGCAATGAACATTTAAGTTTTCCANAGAAGAGTCAGCTACAACATTTGTTTTCATCTGACAATTCATATGTGTTGTGTATTGCTTGTCTTTCAATCACACTTGATTTGAGTACTGTACTCGTTTTTTCTTCTTGACTTCTTCACTAAAATATGTGATTTAATATTCTTGTGTGTATGAACCTTTCCCCAAAGTTCTTATGCCAGACAATAAATGTGGCAAGCCACATTCTTGATACAATGTAAACTCGATTCCTCTTGTCTGATGTCACTCAGAAAGAAAATTTAATTATTTAGTCATGTCGTCGTAGTTTGTGCATTTCGAAAATGCGCATTATGCACTCTCTGGTTTGTAATATTTCAAAATCATCGTCTAAGTACTTCGTGTCGTTTATGAATATCATTTTATCAATATATTGGGAAATATCGTCTTTGCGCGATTCATTCAGTGGTGTAAACTTTGTTTCGAGTTCAGAAAGTGAAGATTGACGAAGTTTATCAACAACGGTTATTACTTTCTGATCAAACAAATCGTTTCATATCTCATATTATCTTAGCTTGATTTTAGATCATTCAGTAGTCTTGCATGCTATTGTCGGCAATATTTTCCCACTTCTAAGGATTTAAGAGAATGTTTGAATGTCGCCTCGCGAAGGAATGAAATTGTCTAAGTCAGTAATGCAAAGCACTTCGTTAAAATGTCTAAAATGGTCATACGAAATGTAAATTAATTGCAAATACGTGTATAGTAGGAAACGTTTGTGTATATAGCCAAACAGATGCACAAATAAAAACATACGCTGAAAATAGAATTAAAACAGTTTGGTAGTAGAGAAGTTTTATATTTAAATGTAAGAAAGGTTTTAGGGCGCGAAAAAAGTGCCTTTTAGATACGACTAATTAAAATTAATTAATTTAATAAAAGCTAAGCTAGAGTTGATCGATGTTATACATAATACGTGTGAAGAATGTCACAGATGTTGTTTTGTTTCATCTATTACAAGCCGATACATTTACAGAAATGACGCAAACAATATACACACTTGTGATTTGACTGTAGACAATATATGCAGCATAATTTTGCATGGCTTCCACAATACTGCGTTATGTTTTCATCTGAATCTTGTTCGCACTGATAAATGACATCCATTGCAGGTTTCACTATATGCTATGTGTTTTTTTGCACTTTTTACAAAATTATTTTTGGCACACTGTGCAGAATTGTTGTGCTTCCGTGTGAAGTCCCTTATCCTTGCACACAGAACACGTGAAATCATAAACAATATTCCGGACAAACGGTGATGTAGATTCTAACTTGCTAGCCATTTTGATTATATCATTCAATTCATTTAATGTTCAATTTTCTGTCCGTTTTGTTGAGCAATAAAGATGTCATGTCAAGGTTTAATTTAGTAAATATCTGAATTGAAGTTTTAAAATATCCGAGACGATTAAGAGTTTCAACTAAAATTTACTAATCAGTCAAAGTATGCTTATTATTTATATCATCATTTAGATCTTCAATAGACCTGCTGTCTGTTTACTTGTATGCCACATGAGGGTTCAAACTGGCCATAACGTTTCAATGGAGAATATAAATGCTTGCATACAATAGACATTTAAAGTCCTACAGTGGATCATTTGAACCATTTTTAATTTTTGTAAAACAAAAGTCTGCTCTCGTGAAAAAAACATAAAATAAAAAAACAAAAACAAAAATAAAACAAGGAATTAGTTTTGATTTTATTTTTCTTAATAAATTGCAATTCGGAAATTCACTTCATACATTAAGCATACACACTTTTATGGTTTGACCGAGTAACAGATTTGTTAGATACCATTATGACGCTAGGAAACGATGTAATGATTATGTGTAGACAGAGAGAGCTCGCCTGTAAAGTTTAATCACTTTCCGAGCTATTGTGCAAGTATCAATATACATCCATATCAATTCACAAGCATTATCTCGTTCGCTTTTGAAAATAACAAAATGACGTTGCTTTTGATGTCCAAGCACAATTATTGGAACTTATTGCTATCTTAATATTTCATGTATTGAAATTAGTTTAGACCTATTTGTAAATGCTTGATGCCATTGAAAGCTCAAGGTTAAGTTAAACGCTGTTGAGTTCGTTTCAATCGTAGAACCAGTACGTGGCGTCTTTGACGGAGGTCGCAAGGTGGACACCATATCTAATACGCGACGGCGAGCTATGTGCTAAAATTGATGGAAGAGTTTACTGCTGTATCTCAAGGGCAACATTGTCAGTATTTGGCATAACTGCTCAAAATGTTCATGAGTTGTTCTCCTTTTAAAAGGCTTTGATAGTGTAAGCTGACAAAAAATTCTGTATTAAGTCAGTAACAGCCGATTACAGTTTGAGTCTGGCATCGAACTATAGAAGACGAATTTCAAATGACTAAACGCATTTTACTTTATGATCATATCTAGATTTTAAAATCGATTAGCTTGTATCAACAATATGACAGAAATCTAAACAAAAATTCATTTAAGTGCTTCTTATTAATTTATAGAAGAAGGTTAACTATATACTTTAAAGCAATCAGTTTCTTTAAGTATGCATTTATCACAAGTGTGAACGAAGCATCACGAAAACATTTTGTACGCAGCCTTTCAATAATAAAGTGGAAACATTTATATATAACATAAACATTAATGAACACTCAGAAAATTAATTATAGATTTTATCTCATTTGCACACATGAAGTTATTCATAATATTTTGGTAAGTTTGTTAGAACAATAGGCTTTTTTACATTAATCAATATTTCTGCATTTAACTGAAGACATGTTTATCATTGCAATCCTGTTGACAGTTAAGCAATTATTTGTTATATGATTATTCCTTGAGCAATTAACCTGAAATGTACTATATAAGGCGTTTTTATTAAGAACCATTAAAACTTTTGAGAACATTATCAAGCTAAAACAACACATACCATAGACGAAGCAATTGAAACAATAACACGTTTTTATATTAATCGGAAGGGGAATAATTTCGTATACGGTTTTTATACATATAATACAGACATGTTCGGAAAAATAATGATATCGCTACATCATATTGTCTATACAAGCCTTTTTTGGACTATCTTTCAAAAGGGACACACAGGGACACACACATTCAATATAGATATGTGCTGTGTTGTGCAGAAAATAATAATACTAATATCGAATGAATATGTATGTACAAAAAAAATTTGGTTTCCTGTAATAAAAAATAAATTGTGTAAACAATTACCTGTCTTGTACAATGAAAAATTAAATTTGCATATGTGAATTGACTTACTTTTTTTACTATAAAAATTGTAAACAATACACAGGTAAAACAATTAAAATAGCGTGTTTTCGGATTGCAAAAGACTTAAACGTGTATCTAAATATCAAAGATATCAATTAAAATTATTTAATCTTCGTGATACACATTAACACCATCTCGACGTCTATATGACTTTCAATGCACGCAATCCCTGATAATTAACTTTTTATGTTATGACCGTCAAGAATTTGCTTGAATAAATGTTGGATTCTCTATTCCTAATCATCAACTAAATTGTTGCTCCCCTCTATCCGATGTCTCTCTATATATATATAACATAATTATAACAAAATTATACTGATTGATACTGTTAAAGAAATCAAAAAGTAAACTCCCCCCTTCCACAAATAATTACTTAAATGTTGTTTATTGGAACTTTTGTTTTGTGAAATAACTTTTTGTGAACAATATGCTCACCTGTTGCAACAATATATGTATAATGTATTATGTGACCTGTGAAATAAAATAAAGATATGTTCTGGTCTGTTATGTTCTGCTCTGTATACAGTGCTGACTTTACAGTTGACATTTTCACTCGAAGCTGTGTCTTTTGCTGTCAGTGCTGAAGTTATATATTTGTTTGTATAAAATTATTTGTATTTCTTTGCTATAAAACTTCCAAAACCAACTCAAATTTTACACAGCGTAGGCTTTTCAGTTGACATTGTATTAATTTGTAATGCCGCTACAATAGGTATATATAACTTTACAACGACAAAGATAATACATTTTGAGAGGGCATTTGTTCATCCTGGTACGAAGATAGCTTTTTAAAGTGAGTTGTGGATGCTTTTTTAGACACTCCACTATAGTCTCTTCGTCCATTCGTCCAGTTCGTTCAGGTCGTTTCTGATCAGCTTTCTTTTCTGGCCTTTGCATAGCTTTCTATAGGTCATACACTGCTACTAGACAACGAGTACGTTCTTGAACCCTTCTCAGGTAATGGGGTCAGTGAATTTACTCCCCGCTAACGGCCATTAGACGTGGGTATAACGCTGAGATTATGAATTTAATGACAATCAAATGACGTCTATATACGTCGAAGCGTAGACATTGATTAACGTGTGGATGCACTCAAAGCAGACTCTGTCTGGTCGCATTGATGTTGCAAAGCAAAGGTTGCAGAAGATTCGTATAAGTCCCGACAGAACACGTAGTGTGGACGCTGTTACGTCGCTGATGGTCGTCGCGTAAACGCAAAAGGATCGCAGTATAAGCGCAGTGAAAACGCGAAGGAAGTGGTAAAAACATCGTGTACATGCGAAGGAATCAATTTACAGGACACTTATCTTGATGGTTGACGTCATTTTGATTTCTGTAAGAAAACCGTTCTTAATGCGAATATCGGGGCTCGGCTAGCTCAGTTGTTAGAACGCTAGAATACAAATCGAAGATCGCGGACTCAACCCCGGCCCTGCCACATAGCTTGTGTGAGGTTCGGTCATAAAATCCTTTTTTCGTCATTTTCCCCTTACCTCTTCAAAGTAAGGACAGTTGTCAGTTACTAACATACGTATATGCACTAAGTACGGATGACCCAGCCATCCGACAAAAGGCGCGAGTTGGTTATTTGACCGCCGAGATTTGACTAAAATATTTTTAAAACGGCCGAAAAATCCACTAAACAAACAATTTTCCGAAAACTTACTGTTTTGATGTGGAATAGACGCCAATCCAGAGTGGTATAAATAGACACTATACAAACGCAATAACTGGGAGGCTGAAAACCAAAGAAATAACGTGGAGTGGTTCGATTTCTTCCATATTAGAACAACAACTCTCAGCCTGTCTCTAAAGATTTGAAAATGGATATCGCAACTTACTTCAAAAACGTTGCAAGTTCAAGGGAATCAGTTTGAGAGCTCTACACGTGGAATATCCTAGACACATTGAAAAGTATCTTAAGAGATACATCGTATTTACATATAATGCTTTTCATTCTCGAAGGTTGATTGATAATAATAGTAAACGTAATGTAGAATAATCTTTTCGAGGATTTCGGTCTTCTTTTTTTACAAAACCATGCCTCTGTAAAAATGTAGATAATTGAACACCTTTTGTAATGTTTTGTTTTGAACTAAATATAAGCTGCTTTCGAAAAATGGATTACATTCAAAATATGTATTACCAACTAGTTTGAACTTAAATTCATACAAAGCTGCATGCAGGAAAATATATCCGACATCAGCAGTGGGCATAATGATTACTGTTTTATTAATAGTTCCTGATTCATCATGCACATTTTCCGAAAAGGGAACACGATATATGTCATGCAAAACAATGACAAGAAAGCAAGTATTGTGCATATTGTTTTTACAAAATCACAACACAGAATATTTTGTATCATATATTTTTATCGCTAGAAAGCCATTCATTCCACAGCAGTAATAACATTAATACATAAATAATAAAAATAAAATAAAAAGTGCACCATCTCTATAATATTAAACTCTTAATACGTTAACATCAAATATGTGGAATAATAACACGTTCAGACATTCACGTTTAACACGAATACAATCGTTTGCGCAAAGAAGTATGTCACACAAATAACAAGTAAACACAGAGACACAGTTTTGATAAAATACAATCACACATACGTTGAAGGCACACTCCACTCAGTTTTTTGGATGTTTTGTACCATAGAATCTTATTTATTTTTTCAAAACAATGTAAGATATATTTCATGAAAGTTATAGACAGTAGCGCTTAATGTCAATAATGTGTATTGCTTTTTCAGCAATATGTATCACCTGAGATTTTATCGTCAATAATTGATGGAAGACTGATCACGGGAGGTTATAGTCATTGGATTATCATTGGAGGAAGAGGAAATAACGTGGTTTTAAAGTCGTCGCCTATTTGTGGAAGGAAAAATCTCTAGAAATTCTTCCCGTGAGTGATGATCATTGGCGGAAGGTTGTATTTGGTACCAAATGTGTGCGCGACTGGAGGGGAAGAGCCAGCCGTCGAAGTATTCACATTTCCTTCAGCAGTCAAAGTATTGATATTGCCTCCAGCAGTCGAAGTGTTGACATTGCCTCCCGCAGTCGAAGAATTGACATTGCCTCCAGCAGTCGAAGTAATGGAATTGCCTCCAGAAGTCGAAGAATTGACATCGCCTCCAGCAGTCGAATTATTGGCATTTCCTCCAGCAGTCGAAGTGTTCGCATTGCCTCCAACAGTCGAAGTATTCGTATTGCCTCCAGCAGTCGACATATTGACATTTCCACCTCCGGTAGTACTACCACCTTGATCAACAGTATGTTCATACCCAGAATTCGTGTGCCCAGCACTACTTCCAGCAGCATTGTTGGCAGAGGGGTTTACCTTCTTTTTACCCATGGTCTTACACACGATGATGATCCCGATAATGAGGCACACGGGGCCCGCCACGCCCACCACAGAGCCAATGAAGATTCTGACAATCAGTTCAATGTCCGCGGGCGACTCTGTAGGGAATAAACGAAAGTATACAATTTAAGAGAGGGTATTATTTTATACTACAAGAAATTCGTATCTTATGCTTACTTGCGTCCATAATACGTGCGTGTTTAAAAACACGAGAAACATGTAGCTTGTGAACAGCACATCATATTTTTTTTAACAGAATGCATAAACATATTTCTAAATTTACAACGAATAAAAAATAGTATGAATTGAATTAAAATGTCTATTTTGAAGATCTGCTTTTGTCCAGCAACGAACTGTAAACCTGTACAATTGATAACGACACTGTAAGAGATTAGAGCAAACGCAATGCTGTTTTCGCAAGTCATTGCGCATGCCGTATAAATAATTATTATTAATGTAGATAAATTGAAACATTTAACACATTTAAATAAACAATTTAAAATCGTTTGTTCCAATCAATACATTTGATCAAACAGCATTAAAGAGTACGATCACCGCTTTTATGTTTATGTATTGTTTTTTAAACAACTATATTAAAAATAGTGGTATTTTCATAATATCAAGCGAATTATGTGGGGCACGGACATATATTAACTGCAACCCCATCACGGCACGTAGTTACTGCTGCAACATCATTTGGCATCTCCAACGAGAGTGAAACTATTGATTACAGGACGACTGTACACCCGTTCGTACTTTGCGCTATATAGCTTGTTTATACCTTTATTAAGTACACAAATTATGACAATTTATGAAATGTTAGTTCGTAGGAACGTAGGGATCGGTTGTCGCCTCTTATGTTCTTACCAGGCTTGACGCAAAGGTTGGTCTTGCATTCTAGGCCTCCAGTTATGCTCTCACATGGAACGCTCCCATCGCAATAGCCGCCTTCTGTGCCATCTACAATGTCATGAAGCACTTAGTATTGGACTACATCGTTTGTTTCAAAAGAAAAACAAGTATGAAGTCGTTTTGATTCTTCATATTTGAATGACATGACATACTTTTAATAAGTATAATAAAAAACACTGTTTATGTCTATATGATTTAGAGTATTAATGACTCGTGCGAAAAATCTAGTGAATACTTTTGAACAACATCACCAGTTATGCCCGTACGCTAAGGTGGGGGGGGAAATATTTGCATAAATACATATATACGTATTGGTTGATGTGGATAAAACTTTGAAAACATGTCAACCAGCATGTGAACTTGCCTGCCTTTTTATTTTGGTTCAGATGTTTTCGACATAACTGCAACTTANATATATATATATATATATATATATATATATATATATTACGAAAATATAGAATGTTTGTAATGAAACATGACAGAAAATGTGGCAGGTACAGAATATTTTGATGCATGCAAACAATTACAAATTAACAGAACAGGACGATTCGACTGACTACATTAAAAACTGACGTAAGCAAAGACCAGCCTGATAAATGCACAAAGCTAATGACTAATGTTCAGAAAACGATACCATATGTGTACATGACAACATCAAACTAGTACCGATCAATTTGATAAATGCACAGAACATATGAACGAATGTACATAATGAAACGATGTTTCTACATGAAATAATGACGTAAGAACGGAACAATATGATAACTGTATATATCATACTGACATATGTACAGAACGAAATGATGTTCTCCACGACAGAATAAAGTATGTACACAACAACTTGATAAATGAACAGAACGAACTGGCAAATGAACAGATATAAACTATGTTCACACTCAACAAAATGACTCCAGTAAAATACGACTTGATAAATGAGCATAAAGTAATGACCGATTCACACGATAAGTATCTAACAAGATGACAAATATACATAACTTAATACTTAGTGCAAAGAACGAAATGATGTTAGACGAAACGAAATGACATTAGTACAACAACTTAATAAATGTGAACATAACATGATACAAAACTGCAGGGAAGGAAACGACATATGCATGTCCCAAAATGAAGTTATAACAGAATAACGTGATAACTGCACATAAAATGATGCAGCATGCTCTGAACGAAATGGTGTATGCGAACATAAATTATCATTCAACAAAAGTGTCATATGCTCTTCCGAACAAATGACCTTCAACTGAGACTTGTTCCTCATTTACGAAATGCATTTTACATTGTTCGAATTTTGATTGGCACGAATGGACAATACACCATAGAAGTAACTATACTTGCAGATAATATCTGTACGTGCAAATAATACACCGTAGGTATACTGTAAATTTACTGCAGAGGCCTCGCCAGCAATTGCATACAGAATATATGCGATAAAAGTCACAAAAGGCTGTTATTATACCGATTTCAATTTGTGTTTTCCTTTCGGTCAGCAGCATGTTCATTACAATAATAATTTAACCAAATTGTACACCAGTCAATTAGTTTGCACAGCTGCTTAAATAATATGTTCCCTTTTGTTTGTCACTCACATGACTTTGAACCTGGGAATGATGGATGCGAGACATTTGCAGATGATGGTCAACAATTGGTGCAAAATGTTTCTCAAAGTGCCGAATTGATCATGAACACGGAAATCTAAACTTAACTAAACAAAAACTTTTCCCATTTGAAATCTATTTTAGTCTAAGAAAAATATGTAAATAAAACCTTAAGTTAATAAAAGTATAATTTACTTCTACCATGACATTATACCTGCAATATAATGGGAAATGCGATTTGTGTATCAAAAACAGTGTGTGTACTAATTATTCAGTCAGTAATTCAGACGTTAAGTAAGTTCGTCAGTTTACAATGTAGTTCTGCGAATATGTTCACAACCAGTTAAACATAAAAACACTTTTACATTTGACATAATAATCGTAAAAAAGGTCTTTATAATGCCAATCACTAATTATAACATTAATGGTTCGAGAGGTATTTAGCTGTGTAGAAACCAATGTTTTCAACCTTTGACCTAATTAAAAAATCAAGTGGGTCTTATTTTAAAAAAAATCAACGTTAACTATATGAAAGCTTTACAATATATAGTTATCAAGATTTGTAACGGAAAACAACTATGACATTAATAATACACAGGTCCTTTACCTTTGTCCTACTGAAAGAACAATACTATTAAGACCAATCACCATGTGAAATATGAAAGGTATGCAATGAATAGTTCCCATGTGATGTTGATCTAACAAAAAAATCAGTAGGGTCTTGTCTTAATAAATATCATCGCCATGTGATATTTTAAATCTTTGCAAATGAAATNTATATACATTGTTAAAGAGTTTAACTAAAGATTGTCGTTTGGATAATGACGTCATTTCGTCAAAATAATGACGTCATTTCACAGTAAACAGTGAAAATTATCGATAATTTTCACTGATAATTTTCATTGTTTGAAACAGTGAAATTATCAGTTTTAATTTACTGACATTTCTCTATAAACCACCGGAAAGCATTAAATAAAGTTATATGCTTTACTATCTTTTAGAAGTAGTTGCTATATAAGAGTCGCAAAGAAAACATAATTGTACGATTGATATCTGAGATCTTAGAGTATATTACAAATCCATGCATACACTCTTATTAAAAGTGTTACAGCTATTGCATACTTATAGCAGGTTGAAGAAACTTCAAACACTATGTGTACTTTGTTAAACGTAGGTGTGTTACACTTATAGTTTCTAACACCGATATCTGAATGAACGTTAAGGTTATTAAAGCAATTGGTATCTTAAATAATTTAATGTAACTTAAGTGTAAATTGTCACTTTTAATTATAAACGTTTGATTAAAAAGTTATAACCTATTATCTATAATACGATCCCCTACCGTTTAAATATATCGACGCCACACAATAGAATTTATTTTTGCTAATATTAACTTATCACGATAACATTTGAAACAAGATATATCGTGTGTCATACAATCTAAAGATTCTTTTGAAAAACTGCAACGCCGTAAAATACGCATAATTACAATAACCCTTACTACAGGTAGATGTCAGATGATAAACACATTACAGTCGGTCTACATTATTTTTTTTATTCTTACATGCTTAAAATATTCCATGTTCATGCTAATTTTGAAAGCGTAATCGCTCTTAAAAATGATTGAAAAGAAGATAAATAGATGTTTAAAATTGACGTGTTCATCCGACTATATGAAATCTACGAACAATTATGTGTACTACAATTACATGGTTGTTCAGTTTAAATTACATGTATCAACCGAACAGCATAATACGATTATCTCTTGAGATTTATTCAACGTTTTGCCACAGAGTCTGACACAACAATCTTTCTATAGGCAGATAATATAGGCGTACGATATGAATACAATACCTATTATAATACAAAAATGAATATATATATATATATTTTATTAAATATTTCTTGGCTTGTGCCGATTTCAAAAGCCATAACGTAGGCCCGCTAAGATTGTCCTGCGGTATGAGACATTTGACTAAGGTACTATACGTGCTATAAGGTGCAGAATTTTCTCTTCATATTATAGTTAATAGACCCGTTATAAACATAAACATGTGAAAATGTGTTCAAACCACTAAACTCTAAGGAATGCACTTAATTATGTTCAAGTAAAAAATGCTTGGGTCGAACGAAGTTAATAATTTTAAGAACTTGTTACAAACGTAGTAAATTTAACGTGTTTATTCTAGAGGAATCATCAAATATCGCATGTTGTGTAATTCAATACTGAATATTTACCAAATTATTATAATTTGATAATTTTCATGGCGTGTTTTTTTAATTTTGATCCATGATATATCTATAATAAAAGATCGCTGAAAAGTATTTTGGATTAGGGGCTGTAGGTTTAAATACGTCAATGAGTATTCTGTCCGACTCAAAGAGCAAAAATAGCAATAAACACAAACCACCGGATCATTACACTAAACAAGTAGTCGACAATTACTAGTATTTTGAACATTTCAATATAATGGCATATTGCCATTACAATATACAGCAATCATTACACTTATCTTCGCAATGATCACGGAAGAGCACTTGGCATATATTACAACTTTTCACATGAAATTATCAAGTTAATTCCATTTCAAATGTCAACAAACAACTTAAAAACATACAATAAAATGAATATATATTTGTTTCGGTAGAATATGAAGAATCTTAACAATAACCGCTCCAAACATACGACAATAAAATTATGTGATCACTCATTTCTAACACTGTAAACTCCTTCGTTAAACTATACGTTATTGTTTGTATTTTCTCCGAACTTCAGTTTATTAACTAACATTACTATAATTGATATGTTTTTGTTTATGGAAGCGCTTCATGCAGCGGTTACCGGTAATCATAACACACACACGTCATTCATCATTCTGTGGTATGCAAAATTGGAAACAAGTATATTAAGCGCTTTTAAGTGCATATAAGTGCATTTTAAAATAAAAGCTTACAACTTTCATATGTAAACGAAGTAAATTAATATTTATTGTGGCAGTAAATAAAAATAATATCAAACGTCATCAGCTGAGAACAATCTAGTGTGTAGTTTATATTAAGTTATTAATTCAATCTATAGAAAAAACATTCAGTTATAATTTAAATGAAATGAAATGGAGAAAAAATAATTTAATTGTACAAATGTCGTTGGATGTTATAACGATCTAGTCTGAATACCAAGACCTGAAAATGCTATCGACATCGCACATAATGGGTTAATTGCGATCCAGCAGCATGAATTTGTGTGCTCACTTACTGGTATATTAATGCCGCTAAATCAAAGAGACCTCATTATCATTTTCACACCCGAAAAAATCACTTAAAGACTTTGTTTAGATGAAACAAACACAACATGCAATCGTTTATGATCATTATTTAATCATTATGTAATCAATCAATGTGTATATTTTACCTGTGGTTATGAAAAAACATAACTCATAATAAATTAATGTCTTTAAATGTTTCTGGAAGAAATGTTCTCATATGATACTACTGCTATTATAAGTAAAATATGGTCGTTAGAAGCCAAATGCTTATATAGTACAATTACGGGTTTCAACCATTTACAAAGACAAAAATCACAAAGTCGGTAAACTCAATGTTCGAAGAATTTAAACAGAACAGATTCCAACACCAAATAAATTGCTTGTTTAGATTCAAATCGGTTATTACATTTATCTTTTTTATCAAATGATATTTATAAGTCTATAAATCAATAATTTAATTTGATCGCTTGGTCAATGACATTCACACAGAAAGACATAGGATACAAATATAACATTCGACACAGACGACATACCTGAGTAACATTCCATCAGTTCTGTTTCTCGTCGCTCTAGAGTGTTTCGCGTCTTCTGGTACTTTCTGCTTATATCCGCATGTTGCGCTTTAAGTTTCTCCAATTCCGTTTGCGTTTTATTCAGGACATATTTCAATGTCTCTAGTTCTTCCTTGGTCGTTGCCTCGGAACGAACAACGTCATATAATTGATTCTCAACTTTGACAAGCTTTGTCTCCGATATGTTGAGACGTTCATTTGCATATTCTAGTCGTTCTGTTTTATCTTTTAGTTTGTTTTTAAGAATGTTTGCCTCGCGTTCCAACACAGAGGAATGAGTTTCGAGATTCACCAGTTTACTTGACGCATCCCAAGCCTGTTTCTGTGCTGCTGTCAACAAGTCAGTGGTTTCGTTCAGCTTGTTCTTCACTTCGAGCAAGTCAGCAGTGCGTTCACTAAGGGACGTGCGCATACGGTTGAACTGGCTCTGCAGTTGGAAGAGAAGCATGTTACCGGAAACGTCGTGCTCCCCGCGTGATCGTTCCGAGTACTCCGCCCGGTTTTCTGGACCATGTAGTGGAAGTGTATCATACGCTACCGCATGTTTGGGACCGTATTCTACCGGGATTATTGGTATAGCATTGCGTAACACTTTCTGTATTGACAGTTCCAGCTCTTTTATTCGGGTTTCGTGTTCCGTTTTCACAGTGTTAAAATCCTGTTGCATTTGGTTCATTTTCTCATCTCCTGCGTAATTGAGGGTTTCGTACCCCTGGCCGAATGAGACGTATGAGTCTTTTTCTGGCGCACATGAGGTGGAGGTCTCAAGATTGATATTAAATGAACATTTGCCATCGTGAAGTTCACATTTGGATCTACTGATTGCATTTGTCACTTTCACAGAAATTATTAACAGAGTGAATATAATGGCTGTTGTCATTGGGAATGTTTTCAAGATTTTCATTCTAATCCAATACAATTTCCACAAACATAATGTGTGTATATTACAAACATATTTAGATTGTTATGGTTTGCAAATAAATTATATCCGATTTAAAAAAAATTCTTTGTGATATTTATAACGAAAAGCAAGAGACTTTCATTAATCAATTGTCATATGTATGTGTCCTTGTACTAAGCAAAATGTGCTATCAAAATTCAAATAATACCAATTACTACACCACCTTACCGTTGACAATATTGATAATACATCCTAATGCTCGTCACAATCACAAACATAGAAACAAACTAAACTTTACGATTATCTTTGTTAAATTGATGTTATCTCCATGTTTTGTGGTAATCCAGGGCATGATTGCATATAAGTATTACATATTATAAATATTTATATATATTCTGTTTTCATAATATGTTCATGATACTTCTTTTTTTATTTGTCGTATTGATTAAACTATATGATCTTGTGTAGAATGTCGAGAAAGTATTTCTTTAATTTGACGATAGTGTTAAAATTATACCGCCGGATTTGTATTTCGCAATATTTATATTTACTCAAATTTCGTTCTATTAATCTGTTTGTAAAAAAGCAAAGAATTTCAAATTTCTAATTGACACGTTTTCAACTTGTAAATCAATCACTTCTCACAAGCTTAGCTCCAAGATATCAACAACGTTATTACATTGCTACAATGTCGCTGACGCAAACGTTCTCGTGAAATTAATCCTGGATACTTTAAAATACATCCAGAAAATTACACAGTTAAGCATCACAACTATTATCAAACACCTCCTGACTTTATATGTCATCCGTGGTAAGTTTAGCCTTCTGCACGCTACCAGTCTGCGCTCAGAGGTGGTTATACTCATTACCTTCGATACATCTGCTTTGCTTAGCGCGGTCGAAGGCTGTAAACTTCGTATGGCAAAGGGAATGAAGTGGTTGGATGGTTTTTATTTTGCATATCATTGCGATGTATGTTTTAAATCGTAAGTTATCGCAAGTCGTGCAAAGGATATCATTAAAACGCACGTACAGCTTTAGTGTAATCCGAACTTTATGAAGAGAGTGAGTTACTGCATACGATCATCATTTCCCATTTAACCTCGTATGAAATGTTTAGAGATTTGACCACCTATGGTGAATACGGGATTTTGTTAATCGGTTTGCAAGACTAAGTTAAACACAGCGTCAAGTTTTGTTTATGTTAATTTCACAGAAACGTTTAATTGATTGATTACAACAGCAGGAGTTGCATTAAGGATACGAAAAACCATCAATAATTCCAACACAGAAATGTTTAATTGATTGATTACAACAGCAGGAGTTGCATCGATGATACGAACAACCATCAATTATACCAACTAAATTCATCTAGCACTAGTAAAATATGAATATTTATGTGAATACAAACACACGTACAATACACGTCTATATACCCATCAATATTATTTAACTGTCGTGTTGCATGTATGATTGCAGATTTTGCGGTTGTTAAACATTTCAATTATATGATATATAAAACGCTCGGGAGAAAACATTGTGAAGCAGCAAACCGCAGTATTTTACAACGACAAACAATAATTACACACACGTAAAATACACACACGTATTCCACAAGCTTTTTAACTATTGGAAATCTGGTAAAGAGGTATTTAATCCTCGATACACAAAAACAACCACCCTACCTGTCGACAGAAACCATTAATTGAGAGAGAATTATTACAATATGTAAACACTTCCAACAGGCGTTATATTGTCAGCGGTAATTGTCCACGAACTGTAGAAATGCAGCGTCCGCAAGAAATTAACATTACTTGTAGAAGAACTACCGTAGTGTATTAAGTTTATACGTGTATCTATAAAATATGTAAAAAATGACTTAGAAAATAAAATGTACTTGGCTTAGTGTAGGTCCCGAATATGGGTAAGTAAAACAGGACCTAAGATGAAGAAATCACGTTGTTAGTTACATTTTGCTGCAGTTGTACTTTTGTACTTAATAATGGCATAGGTCTTAAAATGTGTGCTGTATAAAATATGATTTTGAAATCACTTCTTGAATATAATGTTATAGTAATGATTAAAAAAATGAACTCCTATATGTATATTGATTTATACACTCAATTTTGCAGTTCGCCACATAATCGTTGGTAATTCATGTGTCAAGTGATACGAAAATAAAAAAATCACGATTGTGTAAAAATAACGAGCTTATTTCGTTCGAAACATATAACATGATAGCGCTTATAAAATAGAATGCGTAATGAAACACTATAAATAAAATCAGGACAAACTTATTGTGATATGGAACTGAACTACGACCTTGAGCGTTTCGTGTATATCTTTGTTTTTCAACAATACTGTGTTGTTAATATGTAAACATCATTAATAACTAAGGTGTTTCTTCTTACAGATACATGACTTTCCCGCTTATGTTGAGATACAACAGTATAAACTAAAATGTTGCAGAAAACAAGTTAATGCAGAAATCCAACGTTATACCTGCTGACAGTGTATTGTTACGAACGGCAAGATTACTCAGCTCTTCCGGCGTATTATTAAGCACACATGCAATCAGTAATTAGACATGTTTGTTGGTTTCTAACGATGTAACTGTGATGATGGTTCGTGCAAAAATATGAATGCTTTTTTTAAGTGTGTTTCGCAATGCTGAAGGGCAATGTGATCCCTTTGAACTGCATATTTGTGTCGTGTTCTGAGAAAACTGGGCAAAATGCTTGTGCGTAAATTGTCATCCCAGATTAGCCTGTGCAGTCCTCACAGGCTAATCAGGGACGACAATTTCCGCTTTTTTGGATTTTTTTCGATTAAATGATGTCTCTTCTTAGCGAAAATCCAGTTTAGGCGGAAAGTGTCGTCCCGGATTAGCCTGTGCGGACTGCACAGGCTAATCTGGGATGACACTTTACCCTTAAGCATTTTGCACAGTTTTCTCAGAACTCGCCACATTTGTGATACTACAACAGGATAGTTCGTGCATGGTGCTCTTTGCGTGCGAGGTTAAAATGACCACCAAAATAGCATGTGCTAACTCTCAAATATACACAAAAAAGAAACGTCAGCTGCAGCAGCTGGAGAGAAACTTCATACCATGTGATTCATTATCTATTGCGACGAACCTATGGTTAAACATTGAGGCATAAAACAAATGTACCAGACACGACACACAAAAGTACAAAACACATGCAGACGGAGAACTGCTTTAATGAAAGTCGACATGTATTGTATGCAAAAGTTACATCAAACGTTAAGCTTACAAAATGGAGAATATCGTAAAGAAAACAGCCAAAGACTTAAATATATCTAATTATTTGTTATTAATAGAACATATTTTATATTTACTCGCTTTATAAAAAAATAGCGTTTTGATCTTAATCATGTTCGGGAAAACAAAACAAAGTAAGCTATAAATTAGAGTGTTTGTCGATGAAGGTATTATGTTCAATATAATTAAACAATACAGGTTGAACATCTTTGCTTATACATTTAAAAAAAGCGTTTTTAAATTCGTTTGTTCCCATCAAATGAGTTTGTGATTAAGATTGTAAATATCTCTCATCATAATCTACATTACAGCAGACGTTATATTTATAAACACGTTAAGAATAACCGCTACATAGCGATTGCAGTCATCAGCCATATTTCATATCATCATTAGGTAACGTATCCGAAATAAAACAGTTTGAATTATGATAGAATATATTTTATACATCAAAACCCGAAGAACATTCAAGTCTGGTACAACATTATATTATCTGATTCCATCATTTAACATATATAAGATCAGAAAGTGATTTCGTTATTTCGTGTGGCGAATAGGGTACGTATGAACTATGTTTTGAAGTGTTTGAACAATAACATAGAAGAAACATACGGTACGAATTATTACTAAGTGTGACGAGCGGTTACAGTTATTCGCGAGGATAAATTGCGTAGCGATTTTGACACCATCCTGTTTTGCGATGGCACGATTCCCGCTGGAGAGTCGTTCCAGTTCTTGACAGTTTTTCTAACAATCATCCACTTTTGGGGTTGCTTTTGGTTAAACTGATATTCATAGACCTTGTATCCTCTAATTTGCGAGCTCTCACTTTTCAGGAACCAGGTGACTTAATTTAGTGGGGTACGTCATACCCATCGAGGGTAGGAGAATGCAGTAGGTCTTGACATCACTGTGGATGGACTTTGCTTTATCAATGTAAGAAGTGTCGGCAATGGCAGATGGAAAACAGTCGAACAAACTGTACATGAATAATATTAAATAAATGGCACCAAGTGAGTTTTCTAAAAAAGCATGCCACGGAGAACCGGTAGTTCATAAATATTGCCTCTCTGGTCACGGCGCTTTCTCTATATTGATTTTGCATTTGCTTACTGACGACGCGAAATGCGTCATCCCTACCAACAGTAATGATGGTGTCACTTGGGAAGGCCTGTGGTTCTGGAAAGCCAATAGAACCATTCTTTAACATGTACGGGAATTCCGATGCACTACAGAACATGGAATCTCTACTCGAACCGTAGTCTGACGGATGATAAACGGTCAACATACATTTAAATGAGAATGCATAATTCGTATACATGGACTGACACAGGTAGTGTAGTACACAAGGACTTTTGCTCAACACCCAGATCGCGCCACACGAACTTGCAGCAGAGTCGACCATTGCCAGTAGGATGAAGCAATCCTTATAATGATAATATTATTATCCAGTGCTTTCAGTTACATTTACAATTAGGAATGTTCCATTCATTGNGAAGTGTCGGCAATGGCAGAAGGAAAACAGTCGAACAAACTGTACATGAATACAATTAAATAAATGGCACCAACTGAGTTTTTTAAAAAACCCATATTACGGAGAACCGGTAGTTCATAAATATTGCCTCTCTGGTCACGGCGCTTTCTCTATGTTGATTTTGCATTTGCTTACTGACGACGCGGAATGCGTCATCCCCACCAACAGTAATGATGGTGTCACTTGGGAAGGCCTGTGGTTCTGGAAAGCCAATAGAACCATACTTTAACATATACGGGAATACCGATGCACTACAGAACCTGGCATCTCTACTCGAACCGTAGTCTGAAGGATGATAAACGGTCAACATACATTTAAATGAGAATGCATAATTCGTATACATGGACTGACACAGGTAGTGTAGAACACAAGGACTTTTGCTCAACACCCAGATCGCGCCACACGAACTTGCAGCAGAGTCGATCATTGCCAGTAGGATGAAGCAATCCTTATAATGATAATATTATTATCCAGTGCTTTCAGTCACATTTACAATAAGGAATGTTCCATTTATTGAGGAAACTATCGGCACGTTGTTTCCATTCCTCAGGTATGGAAGGTGATGCAATAGCATCATCAACATACTTATCACATTTTGAATGGCACCTTTACCAGAAACCAAATAACAACGTGTGACAGGAGCCTTGAGATAAGGATCAAAATGCTCCTTTTTCAGATGGTTTGCTTCCAATGGCGATGACGGACCATCTCGTAGGTTTCATAATATATTTCAGTTGGCATTCCATATATTTACCGCTAATCTTTAATTACAGATTGGTTTCTGTTAGATAACTTTTGCTATCCACGAATTAAATGGAAACTATTTAACATTCTCATCTGCTTAGGATCACATCACTATAAATGCACTATTAGTAAAAAAATATAAATTTGTCCCAAAGTCAACAAATATGTGGCCGAACCATTATGCACTAGTTTTACTTTGTTAAAGGTATGTTTGTTTCTTTTATATTTGCCACTCTTTTATCTGCATGAACGTGAAGGTAATTTATGACATCCATTTATTTCATTGTTGAATGCAACTTTAGGATTATCGTTGACATTTTATTATCTCCTTTATACTAAAAAGACATAACCCAGTAACCGAATAACTAAATCATACCGTTTAAATATGTAAACGCCAAACAATATTATTTATGTTCACTAATATTAACGAACCTTTATTGTATTTCGATCTCAATCTAGCCATATCGCGCGCCGTACCGTGAACAGGTATTTGTTAATTTCAAACGAAATTGCAATGCGGCAAAAATAACGGCAAGTAAACTTTTTAAATTATAAAAATGCAAAGACGAACACATTGATACAAGTGCGTAATGTAAATCTGAGCTTGAAGAAAAATAACAACATCACATTTATTAATATAACAGAAACATCACAGGGCAGTTTAATTCCAAAAGCTCGAATTTTAAAGCAAGCTAAATGTAAGGAACATACCTTTAAAAAATACGAAACATATATAATTTCATCATGGGTTCCTCTCGATGTTAACCATTCTTTTAAATGAAAACTCATTCGAATATATTATGTTAACACAATATATGTTATATATATTTATATATATATTATAATAATGTTAAATACTGTCTAAATAGTATACCTAGTCTCTCTGGCCAATTGGAATGACAGCATGTTTACAAAATAAGGCGATTTTATTTTAAAACTCGAAGTCTAGTGACAACAATGTNGTTCCAATCACATTCGAACATGTAAATATTATAAATATTATAAATGTTGTATGAAATTCTATGTATTACAATATGTGATTGAACTAAATATGTTAAAACTAAACTCACCACCCGGTTGCATAACCGCAGACATGTCATATCTTTGCTGTATTGCATTTTATATAATACACGATATAGTTTCATTGCTTAAAATTATTCGTGGATCAGGGTATTTACAAATTAAAGGTCACCATCACAATGTGGAAATATATGTGTAAGATTGTTAAAAAAATACATTTTAGGTTAAATGTCCACTTCGAAATTTCCTTCGATCAAAAATCATGTATTTGCATTATAAATGGGAAAGATTGAAACGTTTATGGAATAGGCTGTTTAATACGTAGCAATTGACTTAATACCGCGCTTAAGGCATTGACCAACGAAGACCAGCATACAATTTTCTGAGAATGTTATAGCGGTAAAGGTCTGTTCAGAATGTCAACATATGGAAATGCTCTCAGCGTTCAACGTGATCGGTAAATTTTGGTGCATCAACACATTATATTATAGTAGTATTTAAATAGTACTTTATTCAACAGGATGAATATAATCCTCACGTCAAGAAACTACATGTATTGATCAATTTTAGACAGTTGTTCACGTCTATATATACGCAATTAAAGTACAGGTAAAAGTGAAACTTCAGCTTTTTATGGTACCGTAGGCTCTTTATTAATGACAAATGACACAAAGCAAAACGGACTGACGCAGCACCAGGCACTGAACATAGAACGAAACTGTAAACACTTACAAACAACAGCAAATAAAACCTAGGAGCCGTCTAGCCAAAATAGTGTGGGTTAATAAGTGTTTGATGGAGCTCTACAACGTTCACTTAACACAGAGCTATTCTCTTAAACGTCGCATGTACACATTAAGTTGTTGAACTACAGCACATTGGTGTAAGGACTATTAACTAAAATGTCTACAAAGCATGTTCGTATTAACATGAAAATTCTTATATAGATTTGATACGTCATAGGAATCACAAGGCTAAGACAATGCAAGTTTTTGTTTGTTCAATGTTTGACGTATAAAACAGTAATGACTTCGGATATCTCTAGGAACCAAATCTATTTTAATTCTGCTTTTCGCTTTGATTTGTATGCGTTGTATTGATTTTTGGTTATTTTAAGTTTGACCTTTTTATATTATTGAGTTCTGAATGATCTATATTTGATAAACACTCGTTTTGTTTATTAGCTATCCATTTAGGTGGCGGGACATACTTTTAGAGTCCGTTTCTGGTTTCTGAGGCATTCCTGAAAGTGTATTTTGCATTATTTGAAACCTTACCAAAACGACCATTCATAATAATTATATTATTAAATGTGTATATTTCTAGTCGTTTTGTCCCGTTGTATAGACTTAATTACGTAGCGTATAACGTTGCAGCATAGTTGGATTAAGATTTATAATGGGTTACACAAGTTCACAGTGACGTGATTCGATCAGCATCATTGTGGAATATTGTTTGTTCAAGGGGTATACATACATAACATATAAAAACAATTGTCATTCCGTGACTAATTGTTTGCTACAAAATGTTCTTGCATTTGGGTTCTAGTATTGTGACATTTGACTTACTCACATTATCCTTTTTATACAATATTCCAGATTAACTGATGTTTGCTTATAGTTTCCTAGTATAAGATTTGAAATTAAAGTGAAATTAGGGAGTCAGTTATGTCAAATTTATACAGTGTTGGTCATTGGGTGAAAGCACATCATAGTTTGCAATTAAATCTGTGATTGAAACTTAATGTTAAAACCCCACACCTTTAATGATCCTATGATCAAATTGAAATGTTTTACAGGCAGTTTTGAACTAATATTATCATTCAAATGTGTATGTGTATGTACTAAAAGTGGCGAGTTTTCCAAAAGAGTCGTTCTCGTAGAATGAAGAAAGGAGAGTGTTTAGCGGCTTGCCATAATATAACGCGACGTTAGAAAGTTATAATAACTAAAAAACTATTGTTTTATGGCCTCCGATGTTAGCAACGTCCGCCACTAATCACTTCCCATGAACGTTGTCAATAAAGCAGGCATTTCTTACGAGACTCCTACTATACAATGATATTTACCAATCAAACATTAACTAATTAACAATAATGAATGGTTATATATATACTTAAGGCTTTGGAAATAGTTTGTATCTGTACCGATACACTTTGATTATATAGACCCAAAATTTTGACAACATTTTCTATAGTACACTTTAACCCTGATGAATAAAATATAAATAAGTAGGTTGCCGAATCATTATACACAACTAGGTGTACTTTGTGTAAGTAGGTTTGCTTATAATTACATGTTAACACATATTCTGAACTAACGTTTATGTAATAAACGAAATCCATTTGTTAAGAAAAATTGAATATAATTTAAGTATTATTAGTCTCATTTTCTTGTGTTTGTAAGATTAAGTTAAAAGACATAAACTAGAAACCGAAATACGACTCCGCACCTTTCAAATATAAAAAACGTCAAACACTATGATTTATCTCCACTAATAAAACAAAATCACGATCACGTTTCAAACTGTCTCATACGGTCAAACGGGCTAAATATAAATTAACATGAAACTGCAACGCGACAAAGATCTTTAAAATGTGAAGTAAACATGTGATGTGAAATCGATAATCTACCAACACCTTTATAATCTGTTTTACCTGTTCGCATTATTGTGTGTATATTTATGCCTTGTATAACACGTCACGTGTAGATGCATATATTGCTATCGGTAAGGTATGAGTATTGTGGAGTGTTAGTTAAGCTATACAATAGTTATTGCTTTTGAGAATTGCATATTAATATTTGAATCCACTGTGGTACCTACGTTTTCAAAAAATAAGAACACCTTTGTTTTTCATTTATTTTTGGATGATATGAAAGATAAATTAAATGACCGTCGTCATCAAATAACTACCAAAGAAACATTTCGGTAACATCATACATAAAACGTCGTTAAAACGATTAATACGTATGTCATTGCAACATTTGGTAATACTCGACACATGTATTCTTTTGCAATACAAAAACAAATTTATACAATTTGACACACTACATATTCGTTGTATTCAACATAGAATGCAACCACACATTTGACACTAACGACACACATGAGCTACATTCAATCAATAATGTCTCTCGTCTTTTACAGTATGTTTTGCGTTTTCCTGTACATTCCGCTTGAATCATCATATATGTTTCAGTTTATTTAATTCCGCTTATGTTTTATTCAGGATATATTTTAACCTATCTAGTTCTTCATTTGCTATTGCCTCGGAACGGGTAAAGGCAAACTCATATAGTTGATTCTCAACTTCGAAACGCGCTGTCTCTGATATGTTCAGACAAAAGTTGACATAGTCTATTCGCTCTGTTTTATCTTAAAGTTTATTTTGTGTTGTTCGTCTCACGTTCCAACCTAGAGGAATGGTTTTCCAGGTACATCAGTTAACTTGACGCATCCCAAGCCTGTTTCTGTGCTGCTGTCAGTAAATCAGTGGTTTCATTTAGCTTGTTCTTCATTTGGAGCAAGTCATCAGTGCGTTGACTCGGGGAAGTACTCATACGATTGAACTGATTCTGTGGTTGGACAGAAACATGTTTGCAAAAACGGCGTGTGCCACACGAGATCTTTCCAAGGACATTACGTGATAGTGGATCAGAAGCAACATGATGTCTTGTGCCGTATTCTACTGGGTTGCTAGTAGTTGGTTAAGCATTGCGTAGCACTTTATATATTGACGGTTTCAACTCTTTTAATCTGTTTCCGTGTTCCATTTTAACAGCGGTGAAATCTTGTTGCATTTGGTTCATTTTCTTTTCTCCCGCGTACTTTAGTGGACCGTATCCCTGACCGAATAAGACGTAGGTGTCTTTTTCATTTGCACAAGAGGCGGATGTCTCAATGTTGATAGTATACTAAGATTTACCAACGTGGAGGTATTCAATGGAGTACTGCAGAAAAGGTGACATGTCTCTGTTTTGGAATCGTCATTAAATACCCCAAATAAACATTAAAAATCTCATGCTACACCGGAGACTACCGATAGGTTTTTAAACTTCGTTGTGAATTTTTACACATTGTTTACTGCTGCATGTTTCTGCACCGGTATTCATAAAATACCGGATACTACGGTAGTATTCGCATTTATTCTGTGATTCAAGAAATACTACGCAACTCTTTACACAAATTCATAAACAAAGTTAAAAAAAATATTTATGTTTCTGATATAGAATCAAGGTGCACCGTCGTCATCATCCCCTTCGTCGTCACCGTTGTCAGCCGTCTTTGCTAGCAACCGATTCCGCAACCTTTGCCGACGCCGTAAAATTTTACGATATCTTTCAACCTGATCCTGAAGCAGTTTCGACTTTCCGGCATCCGTCAGCGGCGCCGGGGTCACCTCCAGGGAAGCCCTGTCTACTGTGCATGCGCCGTCCCGGATGCTGAAGTCGTCGATGGAAATGTCGCCCTCGTAACCGATATCGGTGACAGCCTCAAAGATCAACTGAAAGGAAGTTGTAAAATATCTAGTAGGTAATACACCATGCGTTTATTTCTTTATAATTATACATATTGTTTATTTCTCCACAAATAAATATTGTATTCAGTATGTGAAACCGGATCCGCTCCTTTTGACCTATAGAACTACAATACGGACTTCATTCTAATGTCAATACATGTACGGTAGGCTTCGACAGTTACCGCTATCGAACAAGTTTAAAAACCAACAGCATACTATTCTTTATCTATTTCTGTACTGAACAAAACATATACAGTGTCAAAAAAGAAGTCAAATTCATGCAGACAGTATTAATATATAGTTTTTACTCAAACAACAGCATAAAATAAATTTCTTATTGTCTAACGTGAGTCTAATAAGTGAATTCGGAATTTTTGGTGTTCTTACATAATGCAGCCTCAGAATTTAATCAGGATCTCGCAACTTTCAAAAATACTAACATATAGAATCCAAGTCAGAAAACACTGTAAAAGTCTACCTGGTAGCCGGAGCGGGCCGTCTCCTCAGACACCGCGAGGCTTGCTTTGATCCACAGATTCCCTTGGTTACCAAACACGCGCCACAACGCCACGTTCTCTTCACTGGTAAGAAGCTGAAACAAGTGAGAACATGGCCTAATGGTTAAAGGTATCGGATATGGTATATCGGGTATGATTTATTCAAGCCTGCAATATTTTTCGACAAATAGGCGTAGCAGACAAGATTTTTTTTTAAATAAAAACAAACGGTGCAAAAATTCTTTCTGGACATCTAACCGAAATTTTAAAAATACGCATTGACCTTTGTGCAATAACAACGTATCAGTAGCTTTTCAGCGTCTATATACTTGCTGCTTCTGCGTGCGATGATTGTCGACGAGACTTGAGTTAATCGGCATGTACAACCCGGTTAACCTTGCAAATATTAACCTGATAATATTCCATTATATTTGAGCCGCGTCACGAAAAACTGGAGTTTATGCCATAAGCGGTCAGCGTAGCTCAATACCAACCTGTGCAATTGCGCAGTCTGGCCAGGAGCTTCCGTGTCCGCTTTAAAGTCACGCAATGTTTCGTGGCATCATAAGCGGACAGAGTAGCTAATGTCCAGACTGCGCCATTGCGCAAGCTGGTCTTGAGCTACGCTGGCCGCATATGTCATTATACCTATTTTTGCATGAAGCGGCTCATTTATAGTTGGTTTTGTTCATGTCTGCGATTTGAGATTTTAATGATTTATTTTGTGATAAGCATAATTAAATTAATATCGATTTTAATAAGTAAATGTATATATTAATTGTAGCATTATTTTAAATATTCAAGCGTAAACGTGTTTTTTTAATTATTATAATTATTATTATCATTATTATTATTATTATTATTATTATTATTATTATTATTATTATTATTGTTATTATTATTTTTTTATTTTTTATTATTATTATTATTATTATTATTATTATTATTATTATTATTATTATTATTATTATTATTATTCAGCATTTAATTCTTCATTTTATATTTTATTTTATTTTTACTTTTTACACAAGTCCAGTTATATAGATAACAGCACGGATTTCATGATTAAGAGAAAGGCACAAACAACTGACCTTTCAGATGTTGAAGGATTTTGACTGCCGCTAACACGTATGGAGATGAGACAAAACAAATAGTTTGTTACCTACCCTACTATAGACAGTGAGAGTTCCGGTCTGACGACCATGCATGTGATAGTAGAACTCGATGCACTGGGGCTGGAGGCCGCGGTACCGGGGAGACCACATCCGGGCGGCGTGACCCTTGGAGCGCCCACTCGCCTCAATGAACAAGTAGTAGCCTGTAACATTCGACTTAACTGATAGAAGAATGGAGCGGAGCGCTACAGTGTTTACAATCAAATAATATATATATATTTTAAATAAAGCGAAAATTTAGACCTCGATACATGTTTGTATTAACATAAATACACCGGAGAAATATATATGTACGGACAATTAGGAAAATAATATTGTCCACTCCCATAGTAAATGTTCCTGTTTGTGATTAATGGTATACATCGAGTGAATTTTTGAGGTTCTACGAGTTCTCATGGGTTCAATTCTCGATCCACGCCGCATGTACGTATGGTGGGTGGTAACTATACAGGAAGAGTGGGATTTTATCCGGGTACTCCGGTTTACAACCGCAGCACAAGACCATGTCAAAAAATACATATCTTTCAGTAAAAAACACATAGCTGGAAATGGAAGCTATACTTCATAATTCGTCCCAACTTCATAAGCCTAGTAAGTTAATTAGATAGGAGTGATGGGACACACTCCGGGTTCTAAACTAATACCGCATCAGGCGCGGAAGGACCTCACAAACGGCAAAATACACACACGCACACTCTTGAAAAATGTATTACTGTAATTATCAGTGATTATATTATACTAGTACATCTTCGTTCGAATCTAACATTTATTTACTCGGGTGGCAATGCAAATACGTGAGATATACTGTTTGCTCAGAAAAGGTATTGGTCCAAACGGCTTAAAATAAATGACCTTACGGTTCCAATGCCAGCGCCAATGTAACTTACAATTGCTACCACAATTCTCACAGCCGACTACTCACCGTTACTGTCGCCGCATGTGTGGTCCGCTTCCGGTCCGGTGTTGGCTGAGGGCGTGCGGCCCTGGATGCGCGTCCAGTCGAACTGATCCGTGGTGTTGTCCTGCTCGAACCCGCATATTCCCGGGTCCTCGAACCCGCAGAACGTCTGGGTCTTAGCTGAAAGGATGAACCAAATAGAGCATTCAGCATATCTTGTCATAATTGACATATTTACCTTTAATAATAACGGGGACTGAACCAGTTGCACACAAATACTGAGGTAACATTAGGAATTAGGATATTAATAAACAAAGCATTTTCGTAAAATCTTCAGAAAGTCGATAAACAAACGACATTTTCCACTAAAATAATATATTGCTGAGCAACAAACTACTTGATATTTAGTCGAGGAGCTGCCCATTGGGATTGGCGGTGTGAAAGCTGAATACCATATCAACATTCTTTCGCCATTTGACTTAAATGCCTTTACGTCCAATATGTTATTGATCTTTTAATTACAAAAACATTTCGGTCAAAGTGTTCAGTTTTTTTTATCTACTACTTCATTTATTCGCCGGATATATTCTAAGACAAGATACCAACAACCTACGCATCACCAATTCTACACAGTTTGCAAAATTTACCACGTGCATCTCAGTTAATTATAAATAAACTGGCAACCATGTGATATTAGATTTCACCAACTGATAAATTGCATATGTTTGGCTTTTGTAGAAACGACGTATCACCGCTGTCTAGACGACCAAACGTTTGACATCCGTACACAGAGGACATAAAACATCCAACAAACAGAGGCCATGACAAGCAAATGTCCTGTAATTTGCGGTGGAACATATGCGCTCGCAATTACTACAATTTCAAATGACTTTTTGTGGCTTTGAATGAGAGAAAAGCTTGATATCTTTATCTTGATCTTGAAAAATTGTCACGTTTCGATGATTCCAACAATCCATACATGACAGTTATTTCAGACAAAATGTCAGCCCGGTAGTTCTCAAACTGCAAAGTGTATACAGATTAATGACTTAAAAGCTACAAGTTCAGCTAGGAGTTCTTGCTTATAACTGATATCTGATGATTTGTTGGACATTAAAAGAACGTCTAACTTTTGACGTATGTGTTATAGTGGTTGTTCCTGACCTGTTGACATGTCTGTATTTTGTAAATAAAGTATAACATTGGGCATTAATTAGGAACTAAATACCGGTATGCAGTTTATTGTTGTGTCTACATACACCATTTAATATTTTTTATTTATTTAAAAGCATGAAACTAACAAATATAGCTTCGAACATCTCATGGCAAACCTTCGCCAGGTTCGCTGCTCAACTTTGGGCTCTGCCATGATCCTAAGAACATTTCTTCGTAAAGGCTACCATATCTATATATACATTATTAATTAATAAGTACACATTTATTTGAAAATATGATACACGTATTTGTATTTCGGACTTTTAAGCAACGATTCGGGCTATACAATTTTGCATAGTCATAGCCCCAATTTTCATTAAAATTCAAAAGAGTATCACATGTTTGTGTTGACCAGAAGAGAGGGACAGGGAGGGGTGCAAAATAGAGCAGAGCGAAGATCTTAATCTTTTCGTAGGTAAAGATAGATCACTCCTTGGTCCCTCAAGTAGTGCCCATTTCTAAAGAGTCCCTTTTTTCTTCTGGTTTAAAAGCGATTTAGCGATCGAACCCATGTTTTTGTGTGTAATTATTTCCGGTATGCTTTGTGTGTAAGAAACATTTTGGTGCATTTCATTGGGGACTACGTTCATAGAAGATTGTTTGGGTCGCGTTTATTAAAGTACGGGTCTTTTGTCAAAATCTTACTTCAGAAACTCTGTTTTCCGAAGGTGCTTGCCTTTGGGCGAATTTTACTTTCGTAGAAGTTGCGAGAAGGTCTATTTGTGACTGCACTTATTGGCAGAGGATCGACAGATTTATATTTAAAATGATACCAGACTTGCAAAATTTGATATATATGTAAGGCATGAAAAAGGCTTTGAAAGGTGGCAGTTTTATAATAAGACACTATGGGAATCGGAATAATGTAAAGTCACAGCAGTAGATAATGGTATATGGAGGATAATCGTCGCCATATAATGACACTTTTGTTTGGCCTAAAGGCACAGACATCTTTCATAAGTCCATTAGATCGTGGAATACAAAGGACCACCTATCGTGTGGTTAACATCATTTAATATGAACGCTGTTTTTACCTCTATCATTTGTTGTTTTACACACATAAACGATAATTGCCAAAGAGCATTGGTCTTTAAATGTTTTTATTGTGTCATGTTAGTTATAAATAAGGAAAGTAAAACAAGGGATCGTACAACGGTATTTACTGTTTCTTAAACTGGAAATTGTAATAAAAAAACACTAATTATGTAATACGCACACGTTACAATGTAATCAAATGTTAATTGGTTTAGTAGTTAGGTAAATTGAGTTCAAACCATCCAATTATATGCGGACACCAACACTTAATTTACGGTAATAACTAGTTTTACGGGTTTAGGTTTACAACTACATGACCTCCACCGATCTTATAGCTGTGTTTATACCCCCAAAAAGTAACTTATTTCCAATTACATTTCGATAAAGTAGGGTAGGTATGTTTAACATTGTCTCATTAACTTAGTTTAATACACTCAATTTATTTCTCACTTTAATAAGAATGTTTCAAAGCTCTTGCAATATTATTTTGTACAATGTTAATGTAAACTTTTCTATTATGATCGGAAATATAGTAACACGAACTAATTAGTCAGTGAGATGTGGTGCTCTAAATTATGGCGTAAAGTACGGTGATATTTAATTGATGAAAGTCATGCATATCTTGACATTATGAGAAGCAGCAAACAATTATTATTGGACATGGATATTTTAAAGACGTGTTGCGACGCTATTACAAATCCATGTTCATTGTCACGTAAATGCCGACAAATACAAGTTAATATTAAACAAACAAAAAAGCGGATCTCTCATGACTGCATATAGATGAAAGTAAAAACTGGATATAGCAAGATGTGCCCTTAATGAATACCGACTCAAGGACCTGAATACAAATTTGACGAGCCTTGAGTGAACAGTGAAGACCGATAGCAAAATATACAAGTTAAATCAGACAAGTGTATTTATTTATCACATATATTGCCCATGTTAAAACCTTTAAACATGATTTGTGTCTTTGGTGCAATGAAAAAGATATGAATCGCAAACAAAATTCCGTCAGCATTTCTTTAACCACTGAGTGCTTATTCAAGTGGCTTTAGTGATAATCCTGTTAAACGAAAATTCCAGAGGCAACGATAACATGGAATGCGTTATGATTACAGTCGAGCAAAACAGCTATGTCAAGAACTGAACGCAGTGGAAGAAATAAAGTGTTCATTATACAATAATTTGCTACCTTGTAGATGTTAGCAATTCCGATAAAACATTCACAAGGGAGCCATTTGATTAATGGTTGCAATACCGTTGCACCAACTGACTGGCTGTTGCAAATGTTTCGCCTATACTTAAGTTTCGTTAAAATGAGACTTTCTTTAAATATAAAATTCCATTTAAGCCGAAAGCATCGTTCCTGATTAGCCTGTGCGGACTGCATATATATGAGCATAATGCTTGACGGTAACAAATGCATCGGTGTAATCATAACGTTGTCAAAAGATATTGAAAGAACGCAATGTTACGTAATCAAATTGAAACAGCAAATGTCAGACAGAGAGGGTACTTAACTGTTAATTGATAAACAATTCAAGAACAGTAGAGAAGATATAAATCAGGACATTTATACAAGTGATATTCCTTGAGACAACACATTGTAATTGTTTTCCACATAGAGAACGTCTGTTCATCTACCGTCAGCTATAATTACGGTTAGTGAATTTGTGTATTTCCATCAATGTAATAAACCCAATTACATAATACGGTAATATATCAACTACAATTGCATTATGTTACTTTTTTTATTTATTTTTTATTTTAAGCTTCGCTTAATCATTCTCATAAGTAACACGTATAGACAACAGCTGCAAGTAGAACAATGAACTAAATAACGTAAACTTAATAAGGTTAAACCAAACGATGTTGAACGAAATAATTTGTTGAAACAAATGCACCTGCATGTTGCTTTTCAGGACCGACTGTTCATAAAATACTATTGATACCAAAATCAGTATGCGCCTAATACAGACTGCGGGGTTAAGACAGAAGGGTGGTACCCATGAAATATTGTACCATCTTTCGAAATAATCCGTGCATAAACGTACTGGTGTAAACAACCGTTACATATTCAAATTTAATATTTTATCAAAGCTTATTGTAGAAGGTGTTGTTATAAATTAATAACAATCACATGGGATGTTCGGCGAGTAAGTAAGTCCACCTTCTCATAGTACATTGATATTTTGACATCTTAAATTAATTCCAGGGTTAATCATTTTTATTTTTAATATTATTTTTGTTTAAGTTTTGTGTTGCTTATATTGTCCTGTATTGTATGTGGTTGAGTTCCCAGATGTTAATACATACTATACGGTAAGGATTTTCTCTCACTCTTATTAATGATCCTGGTAATTTATTCCTTCAGTAATAAACTAATTAAATTAACATGACCTTAAACGACATTTAGTCGTTGATTTCCCATCGTATCTTTTACTGTGGGTTTGATTATTCACACGTAAATTTCAGCGGGCTCATAAGATACATATTACCGCCTAACACAAATAGTCTCGAAAATAACAAGGATACAAATACAAACAACATACAGTTAAAAGAAAATGTAATAACAACATAACTTCAATATTTAAAAACAGACTGTTGAATATGTTTATGAAATGAAATGGTCAACATATCCTTTTCCTTTGTTTCATCATAAACGTCACATTTTCTTGCGAACGTTTCCACTCGTTATTGCCTGACTCGTTCTTGTCTGGAGCAAGATTGAAATGATTAACATTGAGCAAAGTCGAAGCCAAATTAAGGCATTTATACAAGTGATTTCGGATATCTGTTCAACAAGCATCATCACTGTGTTTAGTGGGTAAACGTCGGAGATCTTTGACCTATGAGAACGCGATTGTAAAAGTATAAAAGTGTAAAATAGTTTACAACAGTAATACATAGTTGCATTAAATAAATTCAAATGCACTTGATAAGATATGATCACTGTGTGACATTTAAAATAGTTAACGTTGCGTAAATTAATTTTATTGTGATCATATATCGTGATTTGTATCGTCATAACCATATAAAATGCGTTAAATTTATCAAACAGCCCGAAATTTTACACTTACGCTCTGGCGAAAATAATTGAGACAGTATTCATATCAATTACAAAATATTTAAAGATTTAATCGATATAATTATTACGAGCAAATATATTCTGTAAGGATAGTGCATGGCTGCACATATAATAACAACATGTATAATGATTGATAGTTTTATAACAGGCGTATACAGTTACTGAGTACATATTTCGGCGAAAATGTCAAATGCATCGTATGTATCGTTGTTATCATAATTTCTAAATTGTATAAATGAACTGTATTGGGAACATCAAACACCTTAACGTATAGGAGAATTCATGAACGCCATTGTCAAACCCAATCCATAAAAGATTGTTTCGAATTCAAGATAAAACACATTTGCTCACAATTATTGTATTTATAGTGTAAAATTGTGATTTTCTATAAATAAAGTGAACTTATATGAACTAACCGAGTGCTAGGTAGTTTCTTGTTTGAACCCTCCAATGGAGGACTGCGCTTTATGACTAAACATTTTTTTGATCATTATTTTCCAAAAAAAAGCAACAACAAAAAGAACAAACAAAGCAACAACACATAGCAAACGTTAGACAGCGATATTTTTGACGCTTTAATAAAACAAATGACTCGCTGTATTCATGTTTATTACGCTGTGCATCAACACGTACAAACCATCAAGGATGTTTGAATGACTCGCTTTGTTAATATTTATTACGCTGTGCATCAACACGTACAAACTATTAAAGGTGTTTGAATGATTCGCTTTGTTCATGTTTATTACGCTGTGCATCAACACGTACACACCATTCAGGATGTTTGAAGTTTCAAACGATGCACCTGGATACTTAAATCCATGCCGGTTTATATATGAGCCTCGCTCTATGAAAAGGGGGCTTAATGAATGTGCGTAAAGTGTCTTTCAAGATAAGCCTGTGAAGTCCGCACAGGCTAATCAGGGATGAGACTTTCCGCGTGCATTGTATTTTTCGTTTAAAGGAAGACTGTTCTTGACGAAATCCAATATTAAATATTAAAATATTAAATAATATTTTAATCGAAAAAGGATTTTGCTAACAAACATTATTTGAATTAAAATGGGATACTGGTTTTACCATTAGTTTTTTTTTATCACACTTGGGATGCTGACCGCAGCATAAAAATATAGGAATAATGAAACCTCAGATATATTATCAGGAGAGAAATTCGTGTCCGTTCGTCTTTAATATAAGGCAAATGACCAATTGCCGATACACAAAAAGAAAAGATATACAATACGTCATTTAACATAAACATTGATTAAATGTGAGGTTACCGAAATGGAACTGTCAACGCAAAGCATTGGGGTTTAAACCCGTTATAAAGGCATGCGAAACTTACAATTTTCATAGCAATTATCACGTTTACGTGATGGCGTACAATTGACAACAGAGAATTACCATACACACATAATGATTAATTCTAAGTTCCCGGCACCACGTTCAATTTATAACACGTTCCAGTCTTAAATCGGTTAAACGCAATGCCAACTCTCACAATTAACCCCGAAATACTTACAAAACATAATGCTTTAAATAAGCTTTAACTTTAAAGAATCGCAAATCAAATTAAAAAGCCATAAAGGAGAGTTTTTAAAAGATTTAATTGAAATTTAATTACACAATGGTGTAATATTAATCAGAGCAACTTAATCAAAACTTTCCGAGGAACTATGAAATGAAGTTAATACAAGAATCAGCGAAATTCCTTCTCGTGGAGAAGATTTCAGCGAGTATCAAATTGTACAAATTCAAGATTATCTGAAAATGCATCCCAGGAAGATGCTGTAAATCAAGGTGTTAATTTCCCGACTACATAGCTTTGATATAAATGCATGAAAGGCAGAGAATTTAATTAAATATAAAACAAAACGTTAATTTATAACGTCGTGCAACATTTTCTTGTTTGAGTTTCATGTTATAATCATTGCACAGTTAATAGTTGTATTTGGGGATTAGTGTTAAGTTGTTCTTTGAAAAAGATTGCGCAGAAAGTAGTTTGCATCATCAGACGTTGTATGAATATTCATAAAATATCATATTCATTAGATTTAGGGATCTCATTAATTTCTTAAGTAGAGCGCATCGAGTTCAACGAACTTGAACTGATCATATCTAAAATGTGTTTGTTATATCTGATTCCCCACATTTGTAATTAAATAACAATAACATAGGTATATTTTTGATTCATTATGTTATTATGTCTGTTTGTTGATATTGTAAACAGTTTTGTTTGGAACTATTTTTAGCTACGAAACAAGTTATTTATCGGCAATCATGAACGGTGTACATGTCATGGGGTTAGCTTATGTTGAGGTTTAAGTCATTTGAATGTTTATAGGAAAAAACATTCTCATTCTGAACAAAACACTTAAACATTCAACACTAAGCACTTTCCGATTCATTTGATTAATTAACTAGCATGGTATATATATTTTTTTTAAATCCAGGATACATCGTGTATCCATTGAATTATTGCAGATTTTCTGTCTTTTTGCTATTTCAAACGACAAGAATCAGAGAGCCTTTTGAGAAAGTTTTACGACAACTGATATGGAATGCCCTGAATTAGAATTTAATAAATACAACGCAAAGATTCGTTCAGTGTAGGTGAATGTTTGTCAAAATAATATGATCTTGCACATTGTTATAAAAACGGTTCAAATTTGCAAATCATAGGTGTAAATGTGCATAATAAACGTCGTGCACATTACTTTGATTGTGATCTTATCTCAATCACCGCATCGACATAAACAATCTTAAAAATTCGCTGAAGCTCCGGCGAAATCAATTCAGCCTGCATTCGTTTCAATCACAAAAAGTTAAGGAATTTGACATAATAATTATGATAAAAGATTGAATGACTTAATATGTCATACACAGCTAATTTAACCTTATTCGCGCTAAGATCTGCATTCACATTACCTCCGATACAGCTCTCACGTCTATCGCGGTCGGAAGCTGTAAAATAGCTATATCATAGGAAATGAAGTGGTTCGATGGTTATTATTTAGCGTATCATCGCGATGTCTGTTTATTATCGTACGTAATTGATAAGACGTGTTCGCTTCGTTGATCCCTTGATGTTGTTTAGAAAACTATTAAACCGCGCGAAACGCTATAGATTAATCCGAACCTTTTTAACCTCGTATAAACTGTTAAGGTATTTGATCACCCATTATAAGCCTTGCATTTATTTCAGCGTTGTTTTAGATTAATTTAATTAAATCTAATTTAATTTAAAGGCACCCAACAACAACCACCCAATCACGTACCTAGTCTATTTTTGAAGGGCGTTCCCACAAATGTTGAGTTCTGTATTATTTGTACTATAATATTATAATAAGGCGATTCAACATGAACTGTAAGTAATGATTATCGTATTATTTAAATTGCAAACACGTTTATTTGCATCCTTTATATTTCTTTCACCATATGTGCGATAGCAGCTTGAAGTGAACATACTGTAGCGGCAACGACAAAAAGACCACAACAACATCAATTTGACCCACTGTACGAATTCACCCAGCATTATTAATATACATGTTCATATTGATGTTCATATTAATACTTTTTATGTAAAATAAGCAGAAATAAAATCGTATGCATTCTATAAAAATAGTCCCTGTATTTCATAACATTTGTGTTACACGTATACGTCTACTGTTACCATTTTTTTATATTTAAAACTCTCATGCGGATTGGGCGACTATGAGTAACGTGTCGTCGCTCGTGCTTCGGTTCTTAAGTATGGCTCAGAAATAACTCAAAGCACAAAACAATAATATATAATTTTCCTTAAGCTACCTTGCTTTATTATTGGCTATTAATAAAATGATTGGTTTGAAACAGTTAATTAAGTATAATCAAATGCTATAATTATATGACCTCGAACACTCATTATGAACGGAAACCTATGCCATCGGGTTTATGTTTGGAGACCTATGTCCTCGGGACAATGTATGGAGACCTATGTCTCGGGACTATGTATGGAGACCTATGCCTCGGACTATGTATGGAGACCTATGCCTTGAGACTATGTATGGAGACCTATGTCTCGGGACTATGAATGGAGACCTATGTCTCGGGACTATGTATGGAGACCTATGACCTCGGGTCTATGTAAGGAGACCTATGTCTCTTGACTATGTATGGAGATCTATGACCTCGGGACTATGTATGGAAACCTATGTCTCGGGACTATGTATGGAGACCTATGTCTCGGGAACATGTATGGAGACCTATGCCATCGGGACTATGTATGGAGACCTATGTCTCGGGACTATGTATGGAGACCTTTGTCTCGGGACTATGTATGGAGACCTATGACCTCGGTTCTATGTATGGAGACCTATGCCTCGGACTATGAATGGAGACCTATGCCTTGAGACTATGTATGGAGACCTATGTCTCGGAACTATGTATGGAGACATATGTCTCGGGACTATGTATGGAGACCTTTGTCTCGGCTCCGTGCCTGTGTGACTCGATACCTTAGGTATGGAGCCTTAAAGTGTTTGTATGAAGGTATGTGACTAATATATCAACCATTAGCTACCAGGGCTGCTGAGGGGTAGGAATCCAACTTCAAGGCTATCAGAACGTTTGAAGGGGATAGCCAGTCTCTATGTGCCCAAAGTCCCTAATATCTGTTAATAATATCATTTATTTACCTATTTGAGCGATGTTATCTCGACGAAGTCGGGAGCAGAACTGACTGTTCATAGAGGAAACGCGCGCTTTAATACTTTCTGCGCATGCGGCGTTACTCGGACATTTCCATAGTGATACTGTTGAGATCTACGTTATAGTGGTTTGACTTAATTATATAGCATAATAATGAGGTTCAGGTCTTAATCAACGCAATACACATTTATTAAACAAATGGATATAAAAACAACACACACAGATTCTTTTCTAGGTGTATTTTTCAACAATGAATAAAACCGCGACAATGCTTACCGGAAATCTATGGAAGCTATTATATATTTATTAAAAGGAACACAGTATCAAAATTAAAATAAACAGAAGTAAAATAAAACAGTGTCAGGGTAAAAATCGCCACATATGCAACATGGAAATTAAACTATGATAACACGGTCCGATAGCGACTTAAAGGTAGCACAAAACAACTATTTAACTCGTTCTTTCGAACGGCATAGTTCGATCATTAGGTGGTTACCATATCAAATATAACACGGAGATCACTAAAAGTCTATGCTTGATAGTAATGAAGTTTGTATTGTATCAAGATTTATGAAGTTGGCTATAAAATATACACGAATGCACAGAAAATACATTCTCAACATGAATTGTGTTTAGCTTGGATCATAAACTTATTTTAGTAAAACTTATGATAGAATGCTTATTATCTAATACTTGTTTGTACTTTCTTCAGAAAACATTATGATGGTTCAGATTACAAACCTGTTATATCAAAGAAACACTCTTTCTGTAATGAATTGTTCTATTGGCATGAAACAAGTTTGGTCTGAGCGACACATATGGTCCTTCAAATTGATTAAAACAGATGTTTTGTTACAGAAGAGATAATGCAGGTTGCATTATCCACATGTATGAAATTGTAAAATACCATCAAAACGCACCTGATATCACATGCTTTCTCGGTCAATATCACTTTTTCAAAGGTCTGCAAAACAGTATATATACCTCACCATAGGTCTATATGTTTTAGAAATAGAATCATTTTTTTAATAGAAAAATAACAACATATATAATTGTATAATAAAAAATCAACAATATGAATTTTTTTTTAGGATAATGTTGGGTATGACTAACAATCAAACTGTTTGGTTTGTGGGAAAAAGATGAATGCAGCATGAAAATGTCAATGCACGTTTTGCATTGTTTAAGGACAATGTGTTCCCATTGTAGTGTATATTCCTGTCAGTACAAAATGATTTGCATGCATGATACTCAGCGCTATGACTGTTTATGCCCACGAGGTAACATGACCTTTAATCTAGCATCCGTTTACTCTCAACACACAGATGATGTACCACCTGAGATTCGACATTTATTGCAATGCAAATGTTTTACTTCAAACAGAAAACTATAAAAAAGTAGTATTTCGTTAAAAAAACTTACAAAGCGCAAATTAACGATTATATATTCTATCATTCTTAAATACTGAACTTCTATTGGTTAGAGGATTTGTTATTTTTTTTAAATTGTTAAACATTCACAAAATAAATAAAATTCTTTAATAAATACAATTTATGTTTGTATCAATAGCTTCTAGTATCACGTGAAGATCCAGTTTAACAAATTATTTGCCATTAACAGAACGTATCCAATGTTTAATCAAAGTCCGCATAATTAGAAAAATAAAGCCATGGTCGAGGACAAAAAAAAAACAATTAATAAGGGTGTCTTCGATATAAGTATTATTGTGACTAGAATTAAATTATATATATAAAACACTTGCATAATTTACAAGCTTTACTTCAAATAATTTTCCCTGACAATTGTTTTTCTGCTTAACATAGACAAAATCTCCTATAGTCTTTCAGCCAAGTACCAAAAATTGAGGTGGGGTGTACCAGTAGGGGGGGGGGAAACTACACCTATATATCTTGGAAGATACATGCCAGTAGCATATGAAAATGGTTCGTAACAGTCCGGTTCTGGCAGGTTTCGGTATTTTTTTCTCCTTTGAAGATGGGGCATCAATCAGCTTAATTTTCATAAATTGTCTGGGAGAAATTGAACCGCAAATTGCATGCAGTATTTTAGTACGGTCAATACATGAAAAATACTTTCAACCACCAAAAAATTGCTACAAAAGGTATTTTAACTGAACCTGGTAAAACATATCAAAAGTTTACCACAATCGGACCTCCGGAAAGTTTTTTTTACAAGATGGCCACCAAGATGGCCGCCAATACCTATTAATGATCATAACTATGTAACTATACAATCAAAATTGAGGAATTTGGTGTCTAGTCCTAGGTTTCAAGGGGCAAAGGACACATAAAGATCATCAGACATTGTTTAAGTGTACAATAGTACACACAAATCCAACATGGCGTCGAAAATGGCCGCCAAGATGGCCGCCAAAACCTATAAATGATCATAACTATGTAAATATCCACTCAAATTTGATAATTTTGGTGTCTAAATATGAGTTGCAAGGGGCAAAAACACATTTAGATCATCATACATTGTATAAGTTTATTATATTACACCAAAATCCAAAATGGCGTCCAAAATGGCCGCTAAGATATCCACCAAAACCTATAATGATCATAACTATGTAACTATCCACTTAAATTTGATGGATTTGGTGTCTATACCTACGTTTCAAGGGCAAAGAACACACAAAGATCATCAGACATTGTTAAAGTTAACAACAGTACACACAAATCCAACATGGCGTCTAAAATGGCCGCCAAGATGGCCACCAAAACCTATTAATGATCATAAATATGTAAATATCCACTCAAATTTGATTATATTGGTGGATATACATAGGTTTCAAGGGGCAAAGAACACATTAAGATTATCAGACATTGTTTAAGCTTATTATATTACACACAAATCCAACATGGCGTCCAAAATAACCGCCAAGATGGCCATCAAAACCTATTAATGATCATAACTATGTAACTATCCACTCAGATTAGATGATTTTGTNGGTAAACTTTTGATATGTTTTTAAGGACCTTCTACCCTACCAGGATCAGTAAAAATACCTTTTGTAGCAATTTTCTGGGGGTCAAAGTGTATATTGGCCCCTTCTATTTTGGAGGTTCGCTAGTGTTTAGGAACTTTTCTTGCACTCGCATTATTATTCATAGATACGCATATTTAACTGCAGATCATACTAGGTAATAATCATAATCTTCATTTTAACACCAGACTTTTTTTTTCTATAACCAATTTTGAACAAATATTTGAGAATTATAATAGCAAAACTAGCTATTTAGTCAAAGCCTGACGGTTGCCGTAGAAACAGCTCAATAATAGCTTATAGCTGCCCAACTCAGATTGTTATCATACATTTTGTTTCTTTATATTGAGTATACAATCAAGTAAGATAGATGTTGTTTTGCCCCCCTGAGTGGTACACCCCAACCCATCTGGCTGAAAGACTACTATCAGTATCCAACTTTTAGCGGACACTAACTATTAATATCTATATACGTAGACATCTGGTCGTCACACATAGTAAGATACCATACATACCTAGTAAAACACAAGTCACATGAAACAATATGTTAGGCGAATATATATGCTTAATCTCAACGTACTTGCGATTTAAGAAATCAAGGCGATGCTCAACGTTGTTTAATAATGCCAACTAAATATATGTGTGTGTAATAGTTTTCTAACAGTCCTACTATCTCAGATTAGTTGGACACAGCAATTATTCAAGTATAATTAAACTACGCTTCAGAAGTTATCGCTGTATGTCATTAACATTATCAACAACAATATAATGGAATATATCTAACCTATTTATGGATTGTTTAATACTTTTGTCTATGCAACATACAGAATTAAGAGCTTTTTTTTTAAAAATCAGTATTAAAAATCATAGACTTCTTGTTTAACAGTCCTTGATCTTGAGCAAAATGTATATATTAGCGGTGATATTAAAGATCTACTAAATATGAATGTTTCAAATATACACCTTAAGTATCAAATTGTCTTTTCTATGTTTAAAAAAAATAATGAATGATATGACGTGATAGTATGTTATGTTATCTTTCTGGTGGAGAGATATGAACATTTGTATTGAGTTAGAGTGTCTTAAGGGTTATTTATTATGGAATGTATAGCAATTTCCAAACCAGTAAACACAGTCCTTCCATAATTGTTGGTTAGACATCATTTTGAGCAGGTTTTGTTTTAACATTTATAAGTGTTGTTCTTATATAATGCATGTCAGAGGAACATATTAAATATATTTGAGGAAAACGTTACTTTTTGCCATTTAACCCTTAGTACGTTATTATTTTAATAGACCCAGCAGCATGTTTGATCTGTCTAAAATTAGTTAAACTTTTTAAAAACTCGACCGTCTATATTATCTCGTGTCTACATACTATTACTTCGCAGTATCCTTAGAATATACGGTAAAGAACATTTATTTAAGTATGACGATAATGTTCGTTTAAATTCTCTCACATGTTCTATGTACTTATTTGGTTACTGTTTCATGTTGTTCCTTTTATAACTTAGAATGCCTTTCTCGTCAAAAACAATTATCGTAATTGAAATTATAATGACATATGGTGATAAAGAATTATCAGTATAGTACGTATGAACTGATAATTCTTCAAGCATTTACATATTGTGTATACAATACGGATTTATACGTTGCCTAGTTAACTGACAGATTTATGAACGATTTCCGCGAATATAAACCTGGTAACTATTATATTTAAATAGTTCTGCGTGTGCATGCTATATTAGCATATTATATTACTTAGACTATGATGAATTCAACATCAACCTTAAAATAATCACACACTTAAAATATCAAAACCCTTTGATACACCTGTTCTTCACATAGTTTAAAGTGATATTAAAAGCATTTTTCACTGTTGGATTGAGCTGAAAAGAATTAACAGGTCAAACGAGTTAGTTAAAATGTGGAAACTGACCAATTATCTGCAACTCATCTTACTACCAGTTGTTTATAAAAATATATATTATATTCGATATTTTACGTGACTAACCCAGTTCTGTAAGCCTAACTAGCCGAGCGGAACTGCCGCGTATTTACGAAAGCGATACGATTTGAGACTTTCTCATAAAATCACTTTACTGACACCACATTTATAACATATATTGTTGAAGAAGTATGGCCGAAGATGTGGTTGACAGAGACACAAAGGTAAATGTATTCTTAATTTCAGAATTGTCATATGTTTTCGCGGTGTGTCCAAGATTTTGAACTAACCACAAAAATACGTAAACACGAAAGTACGATTGATATTCAAATGCATTATTTTTCTCTTTCCGGGATATTATTTTAGTATGTTGATGCTGTATTAACAAATATAAGTGTATATGAAGTGAAAACACCAACAATAAACAACGGTTGCGATAGACACCTATATACTGTTAGATGCGTCTAATATCACTTTAAATATGTGATGTTGTTAATGAACAATACGAATCATAAAACATGCTTTGCAATGCAAATTTGTCTTGATTTATATACCCGATAACGCTTACCAGCCTATTTGAAATAAGAACAATCCAAACTAACAGCATATTATCAATGCAATCTATTTCTCTTATCTTCTCAATGGCGGGGAATATGCTGCGAGGGTGCCATTTCGGAAGATTGTTACAACGATACGAGTTTTATAAGAATGTAAAGATCTTGAAATACTACCAATGTTCAACCTTAAGGTTATTAATGGTGTATCAACATGTTTCTGTATACTCGATTGCAACTGAACGTTTAACTGTACTGTTCAGTTGATTAGATTGATGAAACTATTTGAGCTTTTAGTTTGACAGGAGTCATCCAACATCAACATTTAGTAAATGACACTCTAACCTCAATGACAACTTTAATCCAATGCTTATAATAATGAAATTACAACGATATGCACTTCTATTTTCTGTTTTTGCATCCCTTTATTTAAATTTATTTCAAACTACACTTTTTGAAACGTTTTACGAAATCGAATGACTACATGGAGTGATATATTTTATTCCTCTTGAAGTTTTCCATTATAAATTACAAACACACAATCCGAAATACGTTTTGGATTCGTTCGATGCTTTATAAAATTAATATTTTACTAATAAATAAACCACAACGTTCGAATTATTGTCATTAAAATCCAGAGTGTCTATCTTAAAGCGGTGTGTTTCGTCACATAAATTACGTCACACGAAATACGTCATAAATGTCGTAAGCGGTTGAATGAAAATATAAGTACGGAAAGCTGGTTCGGTACTAATTTTAAGTGAAGGAACAAATATAATTACACAATAAAGTAGAATCGCAAAACCTGTGCCCATCTATAATTTAGTATAAAAGTAAGATATATATTATAGACGTTAATACACCCCAGGTCGCAAACGGGCCGTTATGTTCCCTGCGGGCCGATTATCACTGCCTGGCCCGGCTCAGCCGTGTATTATCCTCTATGTAATCTTAATTATAGTAATAAACTGTGTGTTGAATCGATGTTGTTATTACAAAAACCACACATAATCGACCAATTGTGAAGATATAAACACCAACCAGACAAACAGACATGTAATTCAAGACTTGTACATAGTACATTTAAACTCTATACCAGGTCATTTACAAACTTATGCGTACCCTCTCAATCGCAAACGGTCACTTTCGCTGTTAAATATAATGTCTTTATTGCTGACCCATACTCTTTTTTCCGTGCTCGTTAGCAGTATGCGAACTCGACATATGCGTCGGTTGCTCGGTAAACCGGGATAAATGTATGTGCGTAAAGTTTTGTCCCAGACTAGAATGTGCAGTCCGATTTTCGTTTAGAAAAGACTTCCTTTACATTCCATAAAAGCGGAAAGTGTCGTCCCGCATTGGTATGTGTATAAAGTCTGGTTTTTCCAGACACATGATCATATATTGTTCTTACATTAACAGGTCCACGTGGTAACATAACATGTGAACATCTGGAACACAAGGCGGTGCATTCAGGATTGTGAACGATGGGATATCAAGATTACAAACATTTGGTCAAACCAAATAGTGTTTGTTATGCTTTGACACCGTAAACATGAATTTAAGTTATGTTCAAACACAACTATTCAAACTTGTCAATAAATAAAAATACATATGATTGAACAACCCGCTATTATTTATTTTAGGTGAGTTAAATGGTCTGCGCTATGCAATTTAGGCCATTACAGAATGCCGATACAAAGGTCGGTTCAAATTATAAAAAGTATGTACAAAAACAAACCTTCTATGAGCGAAGCCTTTTTGCAAAAAGTAAACATTTATCGAAAAGCTCAAAGACTAAAATACTTGTATTTTTTATTAAAGTACACGTTTGCTGTTGAGTATATATCATATGACTATTATTCATAACCGGGCATTTCACAACATGAATTACTACCCGAGATGCATGCCAATTAATTGGAATTTGTAATACACACATAGGTTTAGCCGATACCTGTATTTATTTCATTTCATTGCACCTCAAACAGTTGCAATTATGTTTCTCTGTTGTATCTCAACCACGGAGTAATTAAACTGCAATTTAATAGAAATAACATTATTTTTTATTTATTTTTTTAATTTTTATTTCGATGTTATCTGTTATATGTTTATACACACGTATGTTGTGATTAATGTTTGGATAAGTGCCATCAACCGGCTTGGGCCACCAATGTTCTTTTAATTTGACCCTTCCAAGGCGGTAACCTTATAATTAATTTTTATTTGTGAGCAAAGCTCACAAATAATGCATACGCAATTTTGCAAATCAGTTTGGCTTAGCTACGGTAGGGCCCGTAACCCATTACTGCCTGTGTGGATAACTGCAGTAAAATTTAGCAGACGACAATAACCACCTCATCTGCCTGTTCTCATTGGTACACTAAAAAGTGTGTATTTAACAGTTTGTAAGACAACGTTGGCCAGTCTAGTGTTTATCATTGAAATCTGTACATATTTGTTGCTTTCAGGGAAAACGAGGCTTAATGCATGTCAAATAAGATAAGCCTGTGCACACTGATAAGCTGTATCAATGATTAAAAAGACACACTCTTTATAAATTTGAATGGGTTGTGGTCATTTCAAACTTGCGATATAAAAAGCTATAACATAATTTTGAAAACTGAGTTGCGTCTAAGATTATACAACAGCGAACAAATTCAGTGCCTTCAGCGCTTTAATTGGGTTAATTGGTTGCTGTCAATTGTGTACGTTCCGAGTAATAACTGTTGGGCTGCGTGTGGGTTGCGGCTAGCATTTCATTTTTGAACCGTTTTAAACCCAATAATGCTTTGGGGTGCGTTCCAGGGCGGTGGCCCCAGTTTGAATAATCGTTATATATTAAGTGTATATGTTGTTTGTATTGTCACGTATTGTATCGGCAAAAGAACAAAACATAACAATATAACGATTGAAGGTAAATCAGAATTTCTCTCTTGATAATGCCAATGGAGTTTCATTTACCCATATCATATCATTCACTTACGTATTGCATGCACTTAACATAAAACGTATGCACGTTTTGAATATAAAATATGTCTCGCTGTGTTTATTTTAATGATGCTGCATCAAAGTGTTCAATGCATTAAAGATGGTGGAAGTTACAAAGATTGCATCTGGATACTTAAACTCACGCAGTTTGCTGAAAGTATTTCTGATATATAACCATGTTTCGTCATGCCTTTGTCATCATCAGGATACCAGTTAAACACAAACAAACGAACGGGTTTAAAACATGAATAAAATTAACACTATCACAACCAACATATTTAAACGAATATTTTCGCTAATTTTAGATATCTGGCAAACAATACTTATCGTACAATGTATGCAAACAAGATGTTATGATATCGTAGGATTGTAGTCTGTGAGAAATGGCAAGATGCATACAGTTACGAAATATAGTTATAACGCAACATAAACACTATGTGTCGAAAATATTTGTTTAGGCATATTTGATACATTTAAATGTGCTTCTGATTCAATTCTGTGTTACACGTTGAGAGAAAGGCAAGGAAAGAAAATACTAGTTTCAAAACGATATTTTGTCTTCCACATTCCTCCCAATTCTTTTAAAACCAAACCAGAAACAATTAAATATAAATTATTTAATAATTACATCAGTAGGTTAACGATGCCTCAGCAGTGAAGGTAATGAGTAGCACATTCGTTCTGTTGGTAAGAAAAAGTAGCAGATTTCTGGTTCAAAGATATTCTGCAGTCTTTTATCTCATAACCCGTCGTCTTTTAAAAACTCACAAGACATAAAAGGCGTCATGTTTTAAATATAGAAATAATGAAAGTTCAGAAACAATCTGCAGAGGTCCGATGAGTGTAAAGCCCTTGAGTGTAGAAATATTTTTATAAAGTAAAGAACAACTCCAAATCGCAGATTCTTTGTTTTTAATGTTCAATAGTGTAATGTTATCTTAATATCTCAAATAACGTGATAGTAGAGATTAATATAAACGTTTGTATATACGGACTTAATTTCTTCAACTAATACCTCCATACTTTCGCAATGTGAAAAATAAACTTGTTTGTTACTAAACATATGATACATACACAACAAATACATCAAAATTTAATAAAATAATGCATATAATATCATTGAAGGAACTGCATTTGAAATGAGTGATGGTTCCTGCAGACACGCGGCAAAAACATTATTATAGTTTGACGTAACTTCGTTGTTCAATCAATACCATGAATAGCCTCAAACAACATCGGGCGCTGTTTCTAATACAGATTCGTATACAATTTAAACACAATTTGAATGAAGCAAATACAAATCTAGATTCTAGAAATTCTTTAAATGCATAAAAAACGAAAGATGCATACTATTTTAATTTTGTTTACTGCACTAGTTGCATCAGAGGTACAATACTATTAAGCTAGCAAAGAACAAATTAGTTTCACGATGGTTATTAGATTGAGGCAACATTATATCGTATTACTATCTGTATCACATTAGTATATTTTCTAAAATAGGTGTCATTTTCAACAAGTTAGCAAAATATTTTAGAATGTTACCTCAGCCACCATGAATGTAATAATGTTAAAGCAATTATGTTTTATAGGAGCTTCTGGAGTTTCACTTCTTTATAAATGGAAGCTAAATGGAATTTTAATATAACTAAGTGTTTTTAGTGACATGACATTATTTTTTATCAATTTTGATATAAAAATATATAATCTTTGACACATATTATCCACATCTGTTCTGAACAAGTATTTTGTGAAAGAAGATTATATCACACTGAAGGAATCTCATCGCGTTCACGAATTAAAATGGAAGATTAGGACTTCGTCCAGTTTAATATCTTATTTGTTTTACGGTCTCTGCCTAAGATGTATGCACATCGGCTTTGTACGCGTACACATTCATGGGGACAGCCGTCCTCCTGAGTAAACTAATCTCTGTTCATTTGAGTTTTATTAGTGAGAGCTAATAAAACGTTCGAGCAAATGGGTAAGCTTCTTACTGCTAAAGTTAGTGTTAATCGATGTTACATAAAAGAACGAGGACAAACGAGGCCCTGAAACGTGAAAACTGCGTTCCTTTTATGATTAATGAAATGAAAAATATAAACTCTTTCATGTATTTAACATTCATGATAATACGTATTGTTAATGATGAATTACCACTCAGTGAGAAATCCACAAAGCACATATGCTGGATCGCAATTATGCTTTTATTAGTAATAAAATTAAACATATCTTGGGAAGGTGACATATATAGCTCTTTACCTTTCGTTGCAAAGAATTAATATCGGATCATCTCCGATGTAACGTTCGCCAAACTATGTCCATATTGGGTCAAACACACGGTAAAGTACGTAGACAAATATCCCACATAATTGGGTAGGTGTCAATTAATCAAAGAAGACTTTTATTATAGCCGCCGTATACTGGACCCAGCTTTGTGTCATTAATCATCCTGTCGAATGCGACATTTGATACAAGTAGAAGACTTTCTAAGTGCATAGTACCTTTATCTTCTTATGAAGCGACAGAGCAGTTGAAAATACATCAACGGTGCACTTTCGGAGGATATTTTGACAATACACGTCTCTTCAGGATATAAAGATCAAGACATCAGCAGATTTCATAATGGGTTCATTGCACCGTTAAGACATCAGCAGGATATAATGAACTGGTATCTAAATACCGCTTAATCCAAGACGATTAAACATCATTAATACATCCGGAAACAACATATAGTAGATACCGTTTGTGTGATAATCAACTATATGAAGTATATATGAAAACCTATTTTTTAATGTCAATATGTCAGGAGTATTCTTGCTATATACAAATAATCATATGTTAAGTGTCTTGGTTGAAGAGGCCCAAAGTCAATATCATAAAATGAAGACGTTCAATCGCAGTCGGTGGTTTTAAGAACCATAAATGTATACAGGTTTCAAACTCGAACATACTGCTTTTTCTGTGCAATAAGGTACGTGCATTGGAATTGTGTTGTTTTTCTAATCGTTTTTTTTTAGAGTTATTGAACAAGACGCCATGATTTCATTATAAGAAATGCGCAGAGTCAAGGGATTCTCATTGGTTAATATTTGCTTGCAGTGGGGTGCCGGCACTCTGTGTTCTCATAACATCCTTAACATAAAACATGACACAGGTGTCTTTTATTAGATTAAGCAGTTTTTCATTGCAAGTTATGATAACTCACTTTTAACATGTTATGCTTTTAACAACTTCGATAACATTTGACACATGACACATATATGGAATATGACGTACAATAGACATATGCAATGCGACACAAACGACAACCATGAATAACATTCCATCAGTTCTGTCACTATTCGCTCCAAAGTGTTTCGCGTCTTCTGGTACTTTCTGCTTATATCCGCATGTAATGCTTTCAGTTTCTCTTATTCAGTTTGCGTTTTATTCAGGACACATTTCAATATCTCTAGCTTCTCCTTTGCCATTGCTTCGGATCGGATAACGTCAAAAAGTTGATTCTCGACTTTGAAAAGCTTGGTCTCCGATATGTTCAGACGTTCGTTCGCATAATCTCGTCGTTCCGTTTTATCTTTAAGTTTGATTTTAAGAATGTTTGTTTGGCGTTCCGACAAATAGGAATGTGTTTCGAGATGCACCAGTTTACTTGACATAACCCACGCCTGTTTCTGTTCTGCTGTCAACACATCAGTGGTTTCGTTAAGCTTGTTCTTCACTTCGAGCAAGTCAGCAGGACGTTCACTGATGGAAGTACGCTTACGGTTGAACTGGCTCTGCAGTTGGGAGAGAAGCATGTTTCCAGAAACGCCCCACGTTATCGTTCTAATTATTCCGGACGATGCAGGGACTGTAGATCATACGCGACAATATGTATTGGACTATAATCTTTCAGAATAGCTGGTAAAGCATTGCGTAACAATTTCTGTATTGACAGTTCCAACTCTTTTATTCTGTTTTCGTGTTCTGTTTTCACAGTGTTGAAATTCTGTTGCATTCGGTTCATTTTTTCATCTGCTTCATAGCTGAATGTTTCGTATTCCTGGCCAAACGAGACGCAGATTTCTGTTCACAAGAGGTGGAGGTCTGCATGTTGATATTATAGGAACATTTGCCATCGTGGAGCTCACATTTGGATCTACCTATTTCATTGGTTACCTTCACGATACCTAACAGTGCAAGAATACTACTTGCTTTGATTGGTAATTTATTTACGATTGTCATTTAAGTCCATTAAAACACGGCTGGACATAAGTCGTCAACTTTGTTGTTGACACATTAATTTTATTCTGGTTTACAACGAAATTATACACGGCTTCAAATATTTAACATGTATGCAATTTTATACGCGCACCTTAATTTAACAAGATATCTACATTTTAGTAAACACAGGACACATATATACCATGCTTAAAACTTTAAAACATATTAAAGTGATATTAGACGCATCTAACAGTTTATAGGTGTCTATCGCAACCGTTGTTTATTTTTGGTGTTTTCACTTCATATACACCTGTATGTGTTAATGCAGCATCAACATACTAAAACAATATCCCGAAAAGAGAAAAATAACGCATTTGAATATCAACCGTACTTTCGTTTTGACAACTGACAAAAGAAATGATTCGATGTACGATGTGAATCTAAATTTAGTTTAAGTGCAGATTCGTTCATACTACACAAAGACACAATTTTGTTTTACGGATCATTTTAATTTCCTGCAACGATATCTATCATACGACACTCGAATACTTACTCCGATCCCTAATAAAAAGAAAGCTTAGAGGACTGGGTTAGTCATGTAAAATATCGAATATAATATTTATTTTTTAGAAACAACTGGTAGCAAGATGAGTTGCAGATAATTGGTCAGTTACAACATTTTAACTTACTCTTTTGACCTTTAAATTCTTTTCAGCTCAATTCAACAGTGAAAAATGCGTCTAATATCACTTTAAATAAATATATTTCCATAAAACTACTCTGATTGCTTTCGACCTATTGTTTGAATAAGTTATTTAGTATAATACATTCATTGTTCAGAAAGTGGGAGTGTTCTAGTAATTTAAACACACCCATTTAGAAATCGTATTTATAATCAAATGAACTTAAATAAACTACATACGTTATGCAGCTAGTTTATTTCAGCTGAATGTGTGTAAAATGCTACAATTTAATACATATTAATTTGAACGTGTTACTCTTGTAAATCACACATTTTCTATATCGCACAATGCATAGTAAATGGTGCGTACATGATTTTGTGTGTGGGATTTTTATTACAGTAAGTGCAGCAACATAAACCACAGAAAAACTTAATTGAAAAAAAAAACGCTTCGGCGACAATAATTCAGACTGAATTCGTATATCCCAAAATGTTACATATTTTAACATCATAAATATGATTACAGAGTTTATAACTTAATATCTTATCCCCATTTTACTTAATCGTCTGCATTCCCATCGCCGACGGTTAGTCACTTACGTCTAGATTGTAAACCAGGTATGTCAATGTGACCGAAGCAATAGGGTCGTTTTTATTTTGCGTATCATCACGTTGTTTCTTTAATATCTTTAGTAACTCATAGGTCGTTAATGTTGCAAATAATACATTCAAACGCGCAAAAATATATGGTGTAATCTTACCTTTATGAAGGCGAGTGAATAACGGCCAGACAAACAAATGCATCCTACACGTGGGCATTATTAATTATTATTCACACTTCCGTAAAATTAATACAATAAGTAGACACTTCCAAATTTCGTTATGTATTCAGTGGTAATTAGGCGGTTAATGTAGAAAATTTACCCTTTGCGAAGATTATTCTTAGAAGAAGTTCAACTGGGGTAACTCTAGTTTATACGTATCAAAATGATATGACGTCTACATGTACTTTTTATAGTTTATATTTAAGTTTTGTGTGTATTAGACTGGGCTTTCCCCTTAAGCTGAAAATAAGAGAGTTAGAGTTAGGGTTGGACACTGTTCTTCATGTTCATACTTAATAACCCCATAGATTTTAACATGCATGCGATAATTTTGATGGCGTTTCAATACAATTGGCCACAGGCAGCTTTCTTTTCTAATCTGAATAATGTTTATAAACACAACAATTCATCAACTGGAAAATTCTTAACTATAGTATACCTCACATAAGTATGTTTCTTTTTTGCGTATATAAACTACACAGGTCCGTTGATTTGAAAAGTGCCCGGTAAAGATGCGCGCACATCTAATAGTGCCCGCTAGAATGTTGTGTAAGTTTCACAACGCAAACATATTTCGGTTACAGTTTCGTTGTACGAAAACGTAATATTTATCAGTCTAACATCTATATTTAATGTTATTAAATGGTTACACATTGGTGGACTTGGTTTATTTGAATTGACATATATTTGCTACATCATGTTCGGTATACTATAAGAAATATAAAACCTCACTTCGGGCCCAATGGCAGAATAGTGACCAGCAAGGCAGCCCCGAATAGTATATCGACCGCAGCCTTTTGCTTTGGTCCATATACTATTCGTGGCTGCCTGGCTGGTCACTATTCTGTCATAGGGCCCTCAGTGGTTTTCTATTTCTTATTTAGATCCAGGAACGCTACAGATGAGTGGCTTTGTTTAGCTTAATAAAGGTTAACGTATGCGTATTTTAGACGATGGACACTACGAAACATGCACCTTGATGCTAAACTTCATCCTTATCAATCGCGAGCCTGAACACCCACGTGAACACAAACATGTGATGTTCGATGATTCAATTCCTTCAAATATTTTATGTGTTTTCCATACAGGAACAGTAAACACACGGTATAAAAAGACCAACACATAACCAAACAGACGTTCACCATAAGAGAATGACTATATTAGCTCACTTTAAATACTGAGTATCGAAATCACGCTCATACATTGCAATAGTTTATGAACACAGTCAAAACTTATTTTATTTTGTTTAACAAGAACACGTTTTGCTAATACGTGTAGATACTTGATCGTTACCTTTTACACATATTGTTGATATCTACGATAAGAAAAGATCAAATGAAACTGTATGCGCCGCGTTTATCTAAATGCTACAAAACGGTCTAGTTGTGATAAATGGTTTGTACACAAACTTCAACGTATTTGTTTTTGCTTCGGAATTACATGTGTGTCTCACTTTTTTTTTCTAAAGCAATACGTTGAAATATTTGTCGGGAGCGATTAAATAGTTATTATCCATTATTCAACGACAAACGCCAAACAGTTTAACTACGAAATTTATTATCTTAAAGGTTTGGCATAATAATGTCAAGGCTGGGATTAATTGTATTATACAGGTTCCCCCGAGAACGGCGGGAAATTTAAGTACATAATGTCTATCCCCCGTGACAAGCGGGAAGTGTGTTCGTGGAAACTATGCCTATACATCACTTCTATTCGTTATCCTAAAATGGTGTTTTCAAGGCCAGAGTAAAAACCAGAGATAAAACTTCACTGAATGTAAAATAACTCTGGAAAACTGTACCCGAAAACAACCAATATTAACAAAAGTTTACTGATCAAAGTCTAGCAAATTCTCTTANATATTTTATGTGATTTCCATACAGGAACAGTAAACACACGGTATAAAAAGACCAACACATAACCAAACAGACGTTCACCATAAGAGAATGACTATATTAGCTCACTTTAAATACTGAGTATCGAAATCACGCTCATACATTGCAATAGTTTATAAATACAATCAAAACTTATTTTATTTTGTTTAACAGGAACACGTTTTGCTTATACGTGTAGATACTTGATCGTTACCTTTTACACATATTGTTGATATCTACGATAATTAAAGATCAAATGAAACTGTATGCGCCGCGGTTATTTAAATGCTCCAAAACGATCTAGTTGTGATAAATGGTTTGTACACAAACTTCAACGTATTTGTTTTTGCTTCGGAATTACATTTGTGTCTCACTTTTTTTCTCTAAAGCAATACGTTGAAAGATTTGTCGGAAGCGATTAAATAGTTATTATCCAATATCTTTCTTGGTATTTTACCAAGTTGCAGACGTGATAAATGAATGTAATGAACATTCAGGTTGTTCCGTGGGTACATCAAAAGCGGTGTAATTGAAGATATGTTATTTATTTATATATGCGTTTTACTAATCTTCCTTTGAAACAATACGATTAAGAAGATAAATTATGCAGATACTTAGTATTACAGCATATATAATTGAGCACATTGAACCTGTTAGCGCTTATTACAAAATATCTTAAAAAAAAGTTTCGCATATTTATTATAGATTTAGAAAATACAAATCGTTTGCATTAGTTAACATAATTTAAATCAAAATATAAACATAGGCATTTGAACCATACATACTAGAGTTAAATAAACATATGTAAATATTTCAGTGAACAGTTTCTTATTCACTGGTAATGACACCACCATACAGCATATGTATACAACATAATCAAGGATGCATGACTAAGTGATTACATGTGTTCTCCACCATGTCGACATATGTCATGTTGTTAATAAACGTGTAAATTACAAATCATAAAACAATGTAAACCATGCACAATTGTCCTGATTTACATACCCGGTAAACTAACACACTTCTTGCAATTCAGGGTATGCCGCGACGATGAACAACATACTGTACCGTCCGCTGTTGTGTCTTTCTTGTCTTTGTTGCTGAATATACGAAGTCAATCGCACTCTTTTGATATGCAAATTTGCGCTTAACAAAATGTATGAATCTCCAAAAGTACAATGTTACACTTTCTTTATTTGCTAGAATAAAAGATTGAAGTGTCAGTTCTGAGCTCCTATAAGTTATACATTCATTTACAGAGTTACTAATAAAGAACACTGAAGAATTTCGGATGTACAGTGGCACAGCTTGCATTCTGTTAATCAATCACACCTATGTAAATGTATTATTGGTAGCTTTGTTATAATTGTATCTTCACCTGTAACATTTAAATATATTTATATGCTTGAATATCTGTTAGATTCAGTTGCTATATAAGAGTCGCAAAGAAAATATACTTTTACGATTAAAATCTGATATCACAGTATATTACCAAAAACATGCATACACTGTTATTGAAATTGTTAGAGCTTGTAGCATAATTATAATAGGTTGAACACACTTCAAACACTATTTGTACTTTGTTAAACGTATGTGTGTTACAATTAAAGTTTCTAACTGAATGATTGAACTTAATAATTTTAACATCAAGTGTTATACGCAGAGAATATATGCGTACGATGTGAATACAATGCCTATTATAATAAACAAATTGAAACCATATTTTTTCTCTTACATATTTATTAACTTATGCCGATGTCAATTGATCGTCCCGTGGTATGAGGCGTTGAACTACGGTACTATAAGTGCTTTTAGGTGCAGAATTTGCTCTTCATATTAAAGTACCTAGACCCATTATTAACATACAAAATGTAATTTTGTCTGTGAAAATATGTCAACTACATAATTTCAAGTTACCCCAGAATAGTTGTAGAACTATTTTAAAACATAGCATCCAATCATAAAGATGATCAGTCGTTGGTTGAGTTCACATACCAATTCATATAACCAAATCATAACGAAAGGCATATATATATTGAAGTTATATACCAGTCGTGATATTTTAATCAATATAAACTAATAATTGTAAAAAATACGGTATTTTAGAACTTTTCTGTTTTCGTCATTCGTGGTTTACAGTCCCTTTAAAGTTATTGGTACAAACGTAGACAATTTAACATATTTACTCCAGAGACATAATAAAATATCGCATGTAAAGCATCATAAAATATCGCATGTAGTGAAGCTCTATACTGAATATTAACCAAACTCTTATAATTGTATCAATTTCAAGGCGTGTTTTGTATTTTGATCCATAAGATATCCAACGATTGTTAAAAGTTAAACATTTGAAAGTAGTTTGGATCTTCAGATTAAAAAAGGTAAATAAGTATTCTTTCCGAATCAAAGATAAAAAAAGAGCAATAATTACAAACCATAACATCATTACACTAACAAGTAGTCGATAATTACTAGTACAGTTAAAATTATATATAATTGCATATTGCCTTACAATTAACAGCACACATTGCAACGATCAAGGTAGAACTCTTTGAATATACTACAAGAGTAAATTGTTTGACGGATGCTATAAATCAATAAGGGTCTTCGTCAGAATTTCAAAATCTGGTAATACGTTATGGGTAAATTGTGGTGAATCAATAGATTTTTTTTAAATTAGTATTTAAATTTATCAACGTTATCCAACAGGATCTACATCATTTATTCATCTAGAAATAAAAAGTAGAAAACAACTTTTGTGAGATGGAAAAATATAACTTGTAACTGATTAAAATATAATCAGACAACGTCTTTATATTCGTACTTTAAATATAAACACTGTTTAATGTCAGCTTTACCGTCAGTGTCAAAATGTTCTAAAAGCAATTTGATTTATTATAATCGCAAAATTGCCAAACATTCAAATTGCTCAACAATTCGCGAAATTGCACAACCGCAAAAGATACAAAACAAAACAACTCAACAAACACTCACACAACTAAAACAGTTTCATTCTAAGCCAAATAGATTTTCACTTAAACTTAAACTTTCACTTAAATGATTTACATTTACACAAGTTCTTTTGGAAATTCAGCATATATGAATAATGACTTTTATTAAATGCGTCTCGAAGTCATGTTCTTAGCAACACATTATGTAATATGTCATTTGAAAGGATGTTAGAAGCACAGGCCTTAATTAGTCAATCACATTAGCATTTCCATGAACTCATAAAATAAGTCTTAGCATATTTAGTCTCGATGTTTTGCTTTATCATCTATGTGTTGTGTTGGCAAATGCCTTCTTTAGCTTTTTTTACCGGCATGCGTTGAGAGCTATTATTGAAGAAATGTATAGTGTGTGTCAGAAAACCATAAATTTGTTTATAAATTAAGAAATTACAATTTGTAAACGATATGATACCTTAATTATATAATTAAATTGTGTAAAAAAGATGGTACAATTACAAAATCATCGGTTATGACACCATTTATTTAACAATCCGTTAGTAATTTTATTCGCCTTTGTTTTTGTCATGTTGTCAGCCATTGATTTTCAGAGTAGGTGATTGGATTGTATCGGTGAGTTACTTAGAGCCCTACACATAATGACAAGCCGTCTTAAGCCCTCGTGCACTCGGACATACATACGTATAATGTTTATATTGATTCATGATCACCTTTTGTGTGTGCTGACACTCAACATATGTTTCGTTACATTAACAGATCAAAGTGGTAACATAGTTTGTGAACTGTGCCCTGAATTCAAGGTTGCTTGCAATCGAATATGTAAACATATTTTGTTTAAGACCAAATACTGTTTATTTGTATGAAACTGTTTGACGTCTTTTGATTGAATTTTAACTAGTGAAAAAAAGTAAATACATGGTTATGTTATGTTCCAATTTCTTTTGTATTCTTTTAAATTTCAAGTATTTGAAATCAAGTTAACAACAAAGCAAGCAAAGTATTGAACCATAAACTAACAAATTGTATGCCTGAGACAAAGAACGTGTGAATGCATTGCACAGAACATATATCGTGCTCTGTTTATGTTAATGACGTGCGTCCACAAGCACCGGTTACTAAGAGTGTATTAAGGTTACATCAATGCGCCTGGTTGCTACAAACCGCAATCAAATATAAATCTCGTGGTAGTTTAACGGCGATTCAGCTCTTGAATATTTACATAATAGGTTATGTCAGTAAAACACATGTAATAGATTTCTAGTTTAAAGCAGTACATACTTTTACAGAACTCGTAGAGGCCTTGATGGTCACGATGCTAACAATGTTATATGCAATATGTTAAGAATAAAAGATGACAGACACCGAAAATACAATTATGTGATGACGCATTTCTTTCACTGTATAATACTTCTTTAAATTATGCGTTATTTTTCGTATTGTACCGACCTTCAGTTTATTCACCAACATTTGTATTGATATGTCTTTGTTAATAGCAGTGGTTTTTGCGCCAGTAAAGCATGATGCACAAATGTTATCCATCATCATGTGGTATTCGACATTGAAAACCAGTACACGCGCTTTCAAGTGCACTTTTAAATAAAAAGCTGACAACATTGACATATTTAACTAAATAAATTAATTGTATTGTCGGCTGAAATAGAAATAATAACAAACGACAACCATTGATAACTATCTAGTGTAAGTGTATAATTAGTTATCAATTCATTTTAAAAACGCAAGTATAATTTAAATGAAGGCGATGGAGAATAACATATTTCAATTGTACAATTGTCGTTGGATGTTATGCCGATAACGATCTTGTCTGAATATCAAGATCTAAAAATGCCATCGTACATAATGGGTTAATTGTGCTACAACAGCGTATGCTTGTGTGCTTACTTAATGGTATAGTAATACCCCTAAATCAAAGAGACCTCATCATAATTATCACAACCGGAAACTTGACTTAGAGACTTTTGTGAGATGAAACAAACACAAGAATGCCATTGTTTGTGATAATTATATAATCAAATAATGTCTATATTATACCCTTGGTTATGAAACTGCTATTATACGTTAGATGTGGTCGCTAGAAGCCAAATGCTTATATAGTACAATCACGGGGTTTAACCATTTGCATGAAACACGTCACAAAGTCGGTAAACTCAATCTTCGGAGAATTTAAACAGTTTCCAACACCAAATATATTGCTTGTTTGGCTTCAATTTTGTTATTACATGTTATGTGATTTGTTGTTGGCCTGTGCGTATTTTAGTATTGACAAACATTTCACATGCTGACATATAAATGTTCTTTAAGTATGAGTGATGCACAGTGTTGTTCAGTAAATACTCATGATTATTGCTTTTGCGATGTGTTTAATACTATTTTCATCCACCGTGGAGTCTGCAATAGTTTTTATAAAAACATTAAGCATTCGTTTGAAAGTTATTTGTAGATGATATAATTAATTTTTTTAATGATCGTGTTAATCAATAGTTTGATAAGATCACTATCAAAACACTATCACACATGAGGCTAACGTAAGATGAATTATGTTGATATTGAAAATAATTGTTAACAATCTTATCATGTAATGGCAAACCAGATAAATAGCAATGTTGAGACACTACATTTTCGTTGTATTCGACTGACACATACTACAAATATAAGATTCGACACCAACGACATACCTGAGTAACATTCCATCAATTCTATCTCTCGTCGCTCCAGAGTGTTTCGCGTCTTCTGGTACTTTCTGTTTATATCCGCATGTAGTGCTTTCAGTTTCTCCAATTCCGTTTGCGTTTTATTCAGGATATATTTCAATGTCTCTAGTTCTTCCTTTGTCGTTGCCTCGGAACGGACAACGTCATATAGCTGATTCTCAACTTTGACAAGCTTTGTTTCGGATATGTTGAGACGTTCGGTTGCATAATCTAGTCGTTCTGTTTTATCTTTTAGTTTGTTTTTAAGAATATTTGCCTCGCGTTCCAACACAGAGGAATGGGTTTCGAGGTGCACCAGTTTACTCGACGAATCCCACGCCTGTTTCTGTGCTGCTGTCAACAAATCTGTGGTTTCGTTTAGCTTGTTCTTCACTTCGAGTAAGTCAGCAGTGCGTTCACTTAGGGAAGTGCGCATACGGTTAAACTGGCTCTGCAGTTGGAAGAGAAGCATGTTTCCGGAAACGTCGTGCTCCCCACGTGATCGTTCCGAGTACTCCGCCCGGTTTTCTGGACCATGTAGTGGAAGTGTATCATACGCTACCGCATGTTTGGGACCGTATTCTACCGGGATTATTGGTATAGCATTGCGTAACACTTTCTGTATTGACAGTTCCAACTCTTTTAATCTGTTTTCGTGTTCCGTTTTCACAGTGTTGAAATCCTGTTGCATTTGGTTCATTTTCTCATCTCCTGCGTAATTGAGGGTTTCGTACCCATTGCCGAATGAGACGTATGTGTCTTTTTCCGGTGCACATGAGGCGGAGGTCTCCAGATTTATATTATACGAACATTTGCCATCGTGAAGTTCACATTTTGACCTACTGATTGCATTGGTAACTTTCACAGTAATAACTAACAGAGTTAATATAATGGTTGCAGTCATTGGAAATGTCTTTAAGATTTTCATTTTAATCCAATAAAATATCCGCAAACAAAATGTGTCTATATTCCAGACAAATTCATATTATTATCGTTTGCAACACAATAATACACATTTTCAAACATGTTAAATCTATGTGATACTTTAATCGAATTTTCCGCCTTTGCCTTTTTTCAAGATACCTAAATTAACACTCGTCATATGTGAGTGTCATTACCAATGAAGTAAGCGAAATGTCCTACCAACACTCAAATTTGAACAATTCCTACACCAACTTACCGTCCGTTGGCAATATTAATAATACATCCTCGTCCGCGTTCTATACAAAAAACACAAAAACACATACTAAGCACAAGCACTATCCTGTTCTCTTTGTTAAAATGACTTTATCGTCACGTTTTGTGGTAATCCAGGGCATGATTGCATATATATACTACATATTACAAATATTTACATTTATTCTGTGTTAATGATATTTCCATAATACTACTCTTATCACTTTTGTAATTTTGCTTAAAATACATTATCATGTATTCAATGACAAGGCAATTTTATTTATGTTACCAATAGTTTTTAAATTATATATAATTTATATTACGCAATTTGTATAGTTACTCCAATTTCTTTACTTTGAGCTGTTTGACAAAAACAACAATTATTTTCAGGGTTCTAATCGACACTTTTACAGTTGTAAATCAAGCACATTTCACAAGTTCTTCTCCTAGATTTAAACCACGTTATTTAATTGTTACCGGTTCGATGAAGCATACGCTGCAGTGAAATTAATCCATGCTTTATTAATATACTTCCAGTAAGTAACACAATTTAGCATCACAATTATTATCAAATACTTTTTGACTTAATATCTTATCCCCGATAAATTTAACCTTCTGCACGCTACGAGTCTGCGTTCAGAGGTGGTTATACTCATTACCTTCGATAAATCTGCTTCGCTTAGCGCGGTCGAAGGCTGTAAACTACGTATGGCAAAGGGAATCAAGTGGTTGGATGGTTTTTATTTTACATATCATCGCGATGTCTGTTTTAAATCGTAAGTAATCATAAGTCGTGCAAAGGATACGACTTAAACGCGCGTACAGCTATAGTGTAATCCGAACTTTACGAAGCGAGTGAGTTACTGCATACGATCATCGTTTCCATTTTAACCTCGTATAAAATATTCACACATTTGACCTCCTTTTGTGAATACGGGATTTAGTTCATCGGGTTGCAAGACTAAGTTAAATACAGCGTCAAGTTTTGTTTTTGTTAATTTCACAGGAACGTTTAATTGATTGATTACAACAGCAGGAGTTGCATCAAGGATACGAAAACCCATCAATAATACCAACAAAGAAACGTTTAATTGATTGATTACAACAACAGGAGTTGCATTTATGATACGAACAACCATCAATAATACCAACTTTATTCATCTAGCACTAGTAAAATATGCATATTTACGAGAATGCATACACATGTACAATAAACGTCCATACACCCTTCGGTATTATTTATTTGTCGTGTTGTATGTATGATTCCTGAGTTTGTGGTTGTTAAACATTCAAATTATGCAATATTCAAATGACCGGAAGAAACTATTGTGAAGCAGCAAACATCAGTATGTTCCAAGGACAGCACATAATTACAACAAAACTTAAATACACACACGTATTCCACAAGCTTGGTTACTCTTGGAACTGTGTAAGAGAGGTATTTAATTCTCCACACATAAAAACAACCACACTGTCGACAGAAACAATTAACTGTTTTTGTTATATGCTTTCCGGTGGTTTATAGAGAAATATCAGTGAAATAAAACTGGTATTTAATTGTTTCAAACAGTGAAAAATAACAGTGAAAAATGACAATTAAATTACGTCATTTATTTGACGAAACGACGTCATTATTTCAGTGAAATTCTCCTGTTAAACTCTTTTAACATGTAAATAAACGGTGAAAAAAGCATTACATAAAAAGAAAATTTGTTGGATTCGGTGAAATACCGATTTTTATTCACTCGTGATCATAGAAAGAAAATATTATTTTCTATGATCATAAAATCGGTATTTCAACGAATCCAACAAATATCCGCTATCTATTCAGAGAATTAAAACAATATGTAAACACTTACCAAACATCGTTATATTGTCAGCGGTAATTGTCAACGAAATGTAGAAATGCACCGGTCGCAAGAAATTATTATTACTTGTAGAAGAACTAACGTAGTGTATTAAGTTTATACGTCTATATATAAAATATGTAAAAAATGGCTTAGAAAATAAAATGACCTTGGCTTAGTTTAGTTTCCGAATATGAATAAGTAAAACAGAACCTAATTTGAAGATATCACGTTGTTAGTTACATTTTGCTGCAGTTTTACTTTGGTACTTTATATTGGCATAGTTCTTAAAATGATTGCTATATCAAATATCATTTTAATATCACTTCAATATAATGTAATAGTGTTGATAAAATGAACCCTTGTATGCATATTGAATCATAAATTCAGTTTTGCAATTAGCCACATAATTTTGTTTAATTCATGTATAAAGTGATTCAAAAAAAAATTACGATTGTGAAAAAATAATGCGCTTATTTCTTTCGAAACATATAACATGATAACGCTTATAAAATAAAATGCGTAATGAAATACTATAAATAAAATCAGGACAAACTAAGTGTGTTATGGAACGGAACTGCGAACTTGGGCATTTCGGGTCAATTTTTTTTTCAACAATACCGTTCAGTTCATATTTAAACATAATTAATAACTAAAGATTTCCTTCCTACAGATACATGACTGCCCCGCTTCTGTTTAAACCAAACTTTTGAAAATAAAGTTTTTGCAGAAATCAAATGTCATACCCACTGACACTGTATTTTTAACGAACTGCAAGATTAAGCAGCGTTTCATGTGTATTATTAAGCACACATGAAATCATTAATTCGACAAGTTTGTTGGTTTCTAACATTGTAACTGTGGAGATGGTTTGTGAACCAATATGGATGCTTATTTTGCAAAGTGCGTTTCGCAATGCTGAAGGGCAATGTGATACTTTTGAACTGTATATTTGTGATCTTACAAAAGGATTGTTCGTGCATGTTGCTTTGCACATGCGAGGTAAAATGACCACCCAAATAGCATCCGTTTACTCTCAAATATACACAAATAAGAAACTACAGCTGCATCAACTGGAGAAAAACTTTAAAATAACACGCGTTACGTTATTTTTGGCAAGGAACCTATGGTCAAACATTTACGCACAGAACAAATGTACCAGACACGACACACAAAAGTACAAAAGAAATACAGATGCAGTACTGCTTTGGGGGAAACACGCTTAACACAAGAGTGCTTGTCGATAAACGTATAATGTTCACTAGAATTAATGGAATCTAAATATATAAAGGCCTCCTCATACAAAATCGAANAGCGTCTATAAAATTTAAAAGCGTTTTTACAAGCGTTATGTTTTCTCTGACAAAGGCTTTTGTGCATAATATTGCAAATATCTCTTATCAGAATCTACAGTTAAGCTGCTGAAGTTATCCAATATATAAAACAGTCACAGCTACATAGAGATTGCAGTCATCAGCATTATTCCATATTATCATTAGGTAGTCTATTAAACTAATTATACCCGAGGAAATTTAGAGTCTGGTTTAACGTAATATGTTGTAAATGCATGCTATAGTATAATTCAATTTTATATAAGAATTGTTCATATAGTGGTTTTGTTGTTTCCATTTATTTGTTCTTGGAACCATATGCTAAATTAATTAAGGCCTAATCAGACTATATCAACATGTATAGACATAATGCCAAACTGATGCTATGGTTGGTATTTTGTTTCTAGTTGAGCAGAATTATTTGATACGGAGAACATTGATAAATACACAGCTTTCTTTTAATATTTGTGTCTGTCTGCATACTAAGTAGTTTGTCCGACCCTGGCGTTTTTACGTACTAAATATTGGACTCGTCTTCTACATGTTACTAATAATGAAGCTTATTCAATGGCATTCGTTTATAAAGAGGGATATCAAACCTATGTTTATATTATAATAAACCCTTTCTGGCCATAATGAAGGCATGGAATCTAAATATATAAAGGCCTCCTCATACAAAAGCGAATCTATTTAATGAAGTTATGCGAATTGGGAACAATTGTCAAACACGGCGCATTTTGACCGAACTATGTGTTGAGTTGTTTGAAGTATACCGTAGGGGAACAATTTGTTACAAATTATTACCAAGTGTAGCGAACGGTTATAGTAATTCGCAAGCGCAAAAAGTAATGGTAAAGGTCGAAGTTATGCCTCCTTTCTTTTCAATCAACTTGCTTTAATTCGATATTACTACATTTTGCGGTGCGGGCAAAAATGTGACAAACTCTAGTTGTCAGTAAACTTTGGATACACAAATTATGGTTTCATGGTATAAATACGGAATCAATTTTGAATTTATTCCCACCAAGTTACATTGAATTGTAGTATTTACTTGGACACCATCTTGTTTTGAAATGACACGATTCCCCTAGAGAGTTGTTCCAGTTCCTTACGGTATTTCTCACAATCTTTCCCTTTTGGGGTTTCTTATGTGGGACATTGGATAATAAAATAAATACATGAATTATTGAGCTTACAAACGCGTTTTGTTTTACATCCTGTAAATGTTTTCACCATCTGTGACGTAGCTTTAGGTGATCTGTTTAAGACTGAAGTGGTGACGATACCACAACAGCATCAATATGACCGCTACACGTATTCATCTAGAATAGCTAATATGCATGTTCATTTAAATACTTGTATATTTACAATAAACGGAAATATACTCGTATGCATGATATAAAATATATTCTTATGTCTTACATAACATTCGTGTTACGCGTGTACGGTTACTGTTACCAGTGGTTATTTTTAAGGTTTATGCTAATAAGGCGACTATGCAACTATGAAATTATTTTAATTATTTTAAATCGGTCCGATAAATTGACTTTTAGGAAGCACAAAACAACAACCTTACTCGTACTTTCAAACGGCATAAAATGATATCTTATAAGCAGAATACATACATGTATTCCACAAGCTGTTTTTCTACGCGTAGAACTATGGCAGAGGTGCATTAACTTACACAAACATACATCTTACGTGTCGATATATTTTAAATTTGTCACATTCCGAGCATAATACAATATGTAGACCTATTCTTAAAAAAATATGTATTCATAGATTATTAGCCGGGAGATGTAGACAAAGACTTCGTCTGCGAGAAATGAACAGTTAGTGTAAGTAGATGTGCAACTGGGGTACATTCAGAAAATACGTTCCTCAATATAATGTTACAAACACAATGTAGAAAAAGACCACGGCATGTACTTGACACATTTTAGTTATCGAATATGTGGCGGTAAATTCTGAAGAGAAGATAAAACGTCGGAGGTTAGAGTTTGCAACAGCAGTTTATTTTGTAACTTCATCCTTGTTTAACTGGAGCGCTTTATCAAATTTACCGAAAAGAGAAAACAACATTTTGTTGATATTTTATTTTTAGGTATGTGCCGCTCTCCACATTTTTTGTTTGCGACTTACAATGGCGGCGGAAGAAAAAACGCTCTGTATGTACAAATACCTGGAACTGGTATCGAATAATCTTGTTTTAATCATTTAACAATGTAGAAAAAACAGCCCCGGTTAGCTTAGTAGGTAGAGTGCTGGTCTACGCATCCAATGCTAATTGGTTTGATTTTGAGGCAAGGTAANAAAGCTCATAAACATTTCTAAAAGTGAAACTCTTCATGCTAAAGTCGCTTACGTCTGCAGGGGTCCGAAAAGTGTGTAACATTTGTTTTGTAGAAATATCTGTTTGAGTAATAATAATATAAAGGACTCAAAATTCTTATACAATTTAAACACATACCGGAATGAAGCAAATTAAAGTTTAGCGTCTGACAATTCTTTAAATGCATAAAACTACATGAAAGTGAAGCATAAAGCTCCATTTATATTANTAGAGTTTGCAACAGCAGTTTATTTTGTAACTTCATCCTTGTTTAACTGGAGCGCTTTATCAAATTTACCGAAAAGAGAAAACAACATTTTGTTGATATTTTATTTTTAGGTATGTGCCGCTCTCCACATTTTTTGTTTGCGACTTACAATGGCGGCGGAAGAAAAAACGCTCTGTATGTACAAATACCTGGAACTGGTATCGAATAATCTTGTTTTAATCATTTAACAATGTAGAAAAAACAGCCCCGGTTAGCTTAGTAGGTAGAGTGCTGGTCTACGCATCCAATGCTAATTGGTTTGATTTTGAGGCAAGGTAACATGTTTTGGGTGGGATTTGTCAGTAGTTCAGTTATCAGTTAATGGCATAAGAATGTAAGCGCACTGCGTTTTGGTAAACCAGCTTACCCTGGAAAAGTATGAGTAGATTAACAGGATATGGCCGCACTATTATTGAATACGGCAAAATATCCAAACAAAAAGAACATCTTTAGAACACTAACAGAATGGAGATAAATTGGAGCTTCTGATCATTAGGTGGATACCACATCCAAAAATGTTTGTATTGTATCAAGATGTCTGAACAGGTCTTTCAAATAGACACGAATGCAAAGACTATAAATGTACATACTGAACATGCATTTGTTTCAGAATCACACACTTACTTTTAAAAGGACTTATGACATAATGCTTATTACCTTTCCCTAGTTTATACTTGCTGCAGAAAACATGGTGATGTTTCAGATTACAAACATGATATAATTGAGAACCAACAATATAACGCACTTAGTAAGATAGTGTTGTGTATGACTAACAATGACACTGTAGTTCTGGTGTGTGGGGGAAAAGAAACATACAAAAATTTCATTGCACGTTTTGTATTGTTTAAGGGCAATGTGATCCTTTGTAATTTATATTCGTGTCATTTCAAAAGGATTTTTCATGCATGATGCTCATCGCTTTAAACGTTTATGCCCACGAGGTAAAATGGCCACCAATCTAGAATCCGTTTACTCTCATCACACAATTAAAGTACAACCTGATATGAGACATTTATTGCAATGCAAATGTTAACTTCCATCATGAAACAACCAAAAAATGGAGAATATCGTTAAAAAAACTGACAAAGCGCAAAAAAACGTTTATCTCTTTTATTATTCTAAAATACTTAACTGTATTGGTTAGAGGATTTGTTATTTTTTATGAAAGTTTTGTTTAAAGTTCACAAAATAAATATCATTCTTTAATAACTAAAATATATTTTTGAATCAATAGGTGCTAGTATCACGTGAACATCTATTTTAACAAATAATTTGCCATTAACAGAACTTATCCAATATTAAATCGAAGTCCGCATAATTAGAAATTCTAACCCTACACGCGACTTGTTTTCTATAGACAAAGAAGGAAATCAAGTGTGGGTTATTCTGCAATAATTATGAGCGGAGCTTAATGTTTCGAAAATAGTTCCGAATAAATAAAGAAAATATTGCAGTAAAATGCACGTGCTAAAACCCGCTATTTAAGAAATGCAATAAATGTAGCATGCTTATAAATGTAATGAAACAACAAATTGTATATTTGGTAATAAGTGGCATAACCACGCCTACAAAGAATATTATTTGTTAGGAAACGTTATTAAGAAAACATTTATAGCATGTCCGCTTTTCAGTAGCATCAATAAACGTGACGTCATTAAGTTTCTACGATTTTTGTTCTCAATGGTAGTGACGTCATTTGCAAAATATTTATGAATGAAAACGACGTCATATTTTTTGTACAATTTAATGACGTCACTTAATAATTAACTTTGTACTAAGAAGGGCAGAGTATTGAAAAATATAGATCACGCCCAAAAACTTGAACCAAATCAATCAGAATCGTGTTAGAATCGAAATAATAATTTTCTATGATGGTTTGTTGTCGAATAACCCACAGTAAGGAGTATAGATGCGTGTTATCAAATCACTCGTGCTTCGCACTCGTGATTTAATTCCTACGCATCTATACACCTTACTGTGGGGTATTCGACAAAAAACCATGATAGAAAAATATTATTTCTAAAATAAAGCCGTGATATATATTTCGGGGACAAAAAATCAATAAATAAATGTGTTTTCGATTAGCGTATTATTGTCACTAGAATAAAATAATATTAATATAATACTTGACAAATTTACAAGCGTTTTTTTTTTCTGAAAATCGTTTTTTCTGCTTAACATTGAAAAAACTCTCCTATCAGTATCCAACTTTCAGCAGACGCTATTCTATATTATTATCAAACCGATAACAAGCAAGTCGCATAGCAAATGCAGTCATCAGCAATTGCTAATATTATCATAAGGTAATTTATCAGAAATGAAACAGTAGGCACTATACGAGAATGTTTTCATGGTTAATTCTTTCTTTTAATCGGCTCCAATCGAGAAAGTAAAAATTACTCAGCGTTTGTAATGCTTTTCAGCGAAATGTTGCAAAAATGTGTATTACCAACATAAAGCTTTTACTACAGAACATGTTCGAACGCCTGAGTGGTGTTGTGGAAGCGAGTAAGCTTTTGCCTCTAGAGGTACCGGTCTCTATCCCTAGCAAGGGAGATTATTATATGTTTTCCTTGTTAATATAATTATTTGAAACAATTCCAAATATTACAGTTTTGTAAGAAAATTAATTTAATGATATTTAAAAAATACGAAAATCTGTGTTTAAGTCCCTTTAAATGTAAAAAAATATTATTTTACCCTTAATAAGGTATTATTAAAAGAAACACAAACAAAGTTTAATTATAAAAAAGCAAAACTTTAATTATATTGGTTTACTACTCGACTGTCTATATTCTTTATGGTTTGCGACATCACTATTGTAATTGTGTCGGTTACATGTTTTTCTTTTTCATTTATACATCGCAGTAACCTACGCGTAGCGTATACGATAGAGTAAATTTATGTAAGCATGAAATTTATGTTCTTTTAGTTTTTCCCAACGGTTCTTTGTTCTGATGTGGTTACTGTTGCATGTTGTTCCTTTTATAATTATTTGCTTATAATGACTTGTCGATTTAATTCTTATAGTAGCACCATAATATGTGTAACACAAAGCATATACATAATACTATTAAAAGTGTGTCAATTATTATTTAGCAAAGTAAAAATGTTATCGCGTAGACACACCACTTGCTATAAATATTTATAACATAGAATGTATTCCTTGTCAAAACTAAATTATCGTAATCGAAATTACAACAAAATATGGGGATAAAGAATTACCAATATATTTCGTATCTTCAAGCATTTACATATTGTACATACAATACGGATTTATACGTTGACTAGTTAACTGACAGATTTATGAACGCTTTCTGAAATTCTTAACCGTGTAACTATTATATTTAAATATTTCTGCATGTGCATGCTATGCTTGCATATTATATTACTTAGATTATGATGAATACAACATCAAACCCTGAAACAAGTTTACTTAGCATGGTTTGAATCCCACAACCAAGATATCAAAAACCTGTAATGTACCTATTCTTCACCAAGTTTAAATATGTGATGTTTAAAACGAACAGAAAGAAACATAAAAAATGCTTTGCCATTAATATTTGTCTTGATTTATATACCTGTTAATGCTAACCGGCCTATTTGCACTAGAGGCGATGCCTCGATAATGTTAAACAGGCGAACTATTTTTATTTGCACATTTTCACTCAACAAAAAGTTTAACACACTAAAAGTAATGGAATAAATACAAGATGTTGTATTTTCTTTCTTTATTAAAATTTAAATTGAAATGCCAATTTTGTTATATGAGTTATGAATGAGTCTTCCCATACCGGAATATTGAACAAAAACACAAGAAAGAATTTCACGTTCACTCTGGTGCAGCTGGCATTCTGGTATTTACCAAAACAGACAATATTCATTGTGGGTGTTGTATTTTTGTCGGTTGTAATATTTAAACTGAAAAGCGGTGGTATATTTAATGGTTTTCACGAAGAATTTTGTGAAGTCATTTACATCTTAGATGTTTGAACCATAATTTAATGACTCACACAAATGTGGGATACATTGTACACGGTGTAAATGTTTTAAGTATTATGCGTATAAAATGTAAGCTGAACTGTATACTCACTACAATTATAAATTTAAACAAATTGTATTGGCCGGAATCGATGCCCCTGTGAAGAGATATTTGACAATAGTTATATAGTTTTATGTTCACATTATTTGAATGGACGTCTTACACATACGCATTAATTCTTCATTGTAAACATGTCATAATTACATAATTTGACGGAAACATATAATTCAAAGGACTATGCAAAACACTTGATTTCCATTATAAAGATGATTAGTCGTTAGTTCAGTCCAAACGGCAAAGGATTGCAACTCAATGAAAGTAAAAAGCATCGATATTAACATTAATAAATTAAAGGTGTTTACAGAAATAATGAATTTCCAGACTCCTTATGTTTTATTGGAAGTGCAAGACGAGCATAACCCCATAAAACACACCATTACACTAAACAAGTGATCGACAACCGCTAAGATCAATCCAAAATAACAGCATACCATCAATTTAATAAATCTCTTATCTTCTCAAAGACGGGGAATATTCAACGAGGGTGCCATTTTGGAATAATGTTACAGCGATAAGAGTTTTATATGAATTGTAAGATCAGGAAATGTTAACAATGTTCAACCTTAGGGTTATTAATCGTGCATCAACAGGTTTTTGTATACTGTTATCGAAATATCACTTTCAACAAAATGATTAAACAACGTCAGTTAAATGGAAAATATACTAAATGCGGTAGCCTAAGACTGTTTTGAAATCAATGCACGTCTTTAAGACGTTAGTACGTAATTAAAATATCCAACCTTCAGTTCCACCAAACGACAAGAAGTTTTATTAAAGCATGATGTCGTTAAATTACGGTAAGTGACACAATACCAAACAGTATGCACAAAATCACAATGCACAGCATATAAACATGCAAATGGCAGAAACACAATTGCATAAAACTGGGATCATAAAACGGTAATTGCAAATCATTGGGGTTTAAACCGGTGATAGAGAGCTCTAAATAAACACTAAGTCAAGAGTTTTAAACTTTAAAGGCCCATTTATACATAATATGTTGTTTAATCACGATATATTTTACAATGCGTATTGGAAGGCAAGTTTTAAGCATCATTAAAATACGTCATAAAGACAAGGCGTAATATTCACAGGACCAAAACAATGAAAATAATGAGATTCAACTTGCGACATGTTAAACGTACCAACGTCGGTTAACTTAATCAACCAAGTATCCATACGTATACCAACTCGTTGTTTTCTTTATTATTATTTTAGGAATTGTGATTCTTTATGCGTATTTAACTTTGACATACATGATTTGATAGCTGTTGTCGACGACAATTATAGCGTTACTCGGAAAATACTAAGTCTGTTTGTCTATTATGAAATCATCATGTGAAAGTGATTTATAAACGATAAGTAATCTTAATTATATTAATAATGTGTGTGTAAAATCGAAATTGTAATAATAAAGACCAATTACAAAGACCCGTTGTGATTATCGACCAATATAAAACAAAAGATATAATCAGTAATGTAAATTCTTTGACTGGTCATTTACAAACTAATGCGTTCTCTCGCAGTCGCAAACGGTCACTTTCGCTGTTAAATATCTTTATTTCTGATCCATGATCTTTTTCCGTGCTCGTAAGCGGTATGCACACTCAACAAATGCGTTGGTTGCTCAGTAAAACAGGGCTTAATGCAAGTTGTCCCAGATTAGCCTGTGCAGTCCGATTTTCGTTGAGAGCAGACTTCCTTTAAATTCCATAAAAGCGGAAAGTGTCTCTCAATTAGTCTGTGCGGACTGCGGTAACATAACTTGTGATTTTCTAGACCACAACGCGATGCATTCAGGATTGTTAATAATGGAATATAAAAATTACAATCATTTGGTCAAACAAAATAGTGTTTGTTATGCTTTGCCATTGTTAACGATCAAAATTACAATCATTTGGTCAAAGCAAATAGTGTTTGTTATGCTTTGCCATTGTTAACGTGAATTTAACTTATGTTCAAACACAACTATTCAAATCTGTCAACAAATATATAAGACTTAACCACGCGCTTCTATGCATTTTAGGTGAATTTAATTGTCTGAGCCATCCAACTTATGCCTTTACAGAATGCCGAAACAAGGGCCTGTTAAAATTATGAAAATTATGTACCAAAAACCCCGTCTACGAGAAAAGCCTTTTTGCATAAAGTAAGCATATACCGCAAACCAAAAGACTAAACTACTTGTATTTTAACTTGAGTACACTTTTGCTGTTGATTATTTATAATATGACTGTTATGCATGAAGATCCTGCCTACGTAACCGGCATTTCACAACAAATATTACTACTTCTACCCGAGATGCATGGCGATGAATTGGAATTTGTTATACTCTCAAAGATTTAGCGGATACATATATTTATTTCATTTCATCGCGCCTCAAACTGTTGTAATTATGTTTCTCCTGAGCATCTAAACCATGGAGTAATTAAACTGCAATTTAATAGAAATAACATTATATTGTATTGCTTTTTAATTTTAATGTCGATGTTATCAGTTTAATGTTTATACGTGTGTATGTCGTGATTAATATTTGGATAAGTGCGAGGTAAGGCTAGCCATNTCATCAGCAATTGCTAATATTATCATAAGGTAATTTATCAGAAATGAAACAGTAGGCACTATACGAGAATGTTTTCATGGTTAATTCTTTCTTTTAATCGGCTCCAATCGAGAAAGTAAAAATTACTCAGCGTTTGTAATGCTTTTCAGCGAAATGTTGCAAAAATGTGTATTACCAACATAAAGCTTTTACTACAGAACATGTTCGAACGCCTGAGTGGTGTTGTGGAAGCGAGTAAGCTTTTGCCTCTAGAGGTACCGGTCTCTATCCCTAGCAAGGGAGATTATTATATGTTTTCCTTGTTAATATAATTATTTGAAACAATTCCAAATATTACAGTTTTGTAAGAAAATTAATTTAATGATATTTAAAAAATACGAAAATCTGGGTTTAAGTCCCTTTAAATGTAAAAAAATATTATTTTACCCTTAATAAGGTATTGTTAAAAGAAACACAAACAAAGTTTAATTATTAAAAAGCAAAACTTTAATTATATTTGTTTACTACTCGACTGTCTATATTCTTTATGGTTTGCGACATCACTATTGTAATTGTGTCGGTAACAGGTTTTTCTTTTTCATTTATACATCGCAGTAACCTACGCGTAGCGTATACGATAGAGTAAATTTATGTAAGCATGAAATTTATGTTCTTTTAGTTTTTCCCAACGGTTCTTTGTTCTGATGTGGTTACTGTTGCATGATGTTCCTTTTATAATTATTTGCTTATAATGACTTGTCGATTTAATTCTTATAGTAGCACCATCGTATGTGTAACACAAATCATATACATAATACTATATAAAGTGTGTCAATTATTATTTAGCAAAGTAAAAATGTTATTGCGTAGACACACCACTTGCTATAAATATTTATAACATAGAATGTATTCCTTGTCAAAACTAAATTATCGTAATCGAAATTACAACAAAATATGAGGATAAAGAATTACCAATATATTTCGTATCTTCAAGCATTTACATATTGTACATACAATACGGATTTATACGTTGACTAGTTAACTGACAGATTTATGAACGCTTTCTTACATTCTAAACCGTGTAACTATTATATTTAAATATTTCTGCATGTGCATGCTATGTCTGCATATTATATTACTAAGATTATGATGAATACAACATCAAACCCTGACACAAGTTTACTTAGCATGGTTTGAATCCCACAATCAAGATATCAAAAACCTGTAATGTACCTGTTCTTCACCAAGTTTAAATATGTGATGTTGAAAAAGAAACAATAAGAAACATAAAAAATGCTTTGCCATTAATATTTATCTTGATTTATATACCTGTTAATGCTAACCGGCCTATTTGCACAAGAGGCGATGCCTCGATGATGTTTAACAGGCAACCTCAAGCGAACTATTTCTTTTTGCACATTTTCACTCAACCAAAGGGTTTAACACACTAAAAGTAATGGAATAAATACAAGATGTTGTATTTTCTTTCTTTATTAAAATTTAAGATTGAAATGTCAATTTTGTTATATGAGTTATGAATGTGTCTTCCCATACCGGAATATTGAACAAAAACACAAGAAAGAATTTCACGTTCACTCTGGTGCAGCTGACATTCTGGTTATTACCAAAACAGACAATATCAATTGTGGGTGTTGTATTTTTGTCGGTTGTAATATTTAAACTGAAAAGCGGTGGTATATTTAATGGTTTTCACGAAGAATTTTGTTAAGTCATTTACATCTTAGATGTTTGACCCATAATTTAATGACTCACACAAATGTGGGATACATTGTACACGGTGTACATGTTTTAAGTATTATGCGTATAAAATGTAAACTGAACTGTATACTCACTACCATTATAAATTTAAACACATTGTATTGGCCGGAATCGATGTCCCTGTGAAGAGATATTTGACAATAGTTATATAGTCTTATGTTCACATTATTTGA